>VUJU01001902.1:21149-46437 GCA_009835225.1 Aphis craccivora
TAATAGTCATAGTGTCATAGTGTCTATGAACTGTAGATTTAACATAATAAGAGAAAAATGTAAAACAATCGATAGTAATTCGATTGTAAGTTTAATATATAAGATATATGGCTAAGACAGCAAAATAGTCAGTGGTGGTGATCGTGTGACTCGATCACCATTGGACGTCACGTTCGAATAAAGTGTTTTTACGTAATTTTGGTTTTACTTTATTTTGGTATACGTTCGAGCAATCGGCGTATACGACATTTGGTAGTGGTTTGTTTTGGATAGAAAATTGAATTTAGTTTACACTTTAAAAATGTCTAATACTTTTTTATTATCGGAAAAAACAAACAATTAAAGAAAACAGGATTTTTCCCCTTAACCGTGGAATTTTCATCAAATTAATTTCTTTATTTTGATATGTCGATAAAAAAAATGATTCGTTAATTCAAAATTTTTTACAAGATTACTCATTATTTTTATTTATTTCATTAATAGTTATTAAAAGTTATTAACGAAAAATTCATAAAATCTTTTTGTTTTATATATCTAAGTTTTGAAAATTCAATACAAGATTTCTTGATAAGTAGTTTTTGAACTATAAAATCTGAAAAATATATAAGTACGGAGAATTATTTTTTATAGACATTTGAAGTTCAAATTTGGACGAAATTAGTTATTAACAGCAAATAACTATTTTATTAATATAACTTATAATTTATGTATACTGTTTGACAGTGTTTATTTTGGCGTTGTTATAAAAATGGTAATCTACTTGACTTTTTGTATTTCGGTTTTGCCTCTAAGAATATGTCATAAACTCATAATTATGCTTATTGCTTACCTACTAATTCGTTGTAATCATTTTTAATGTAAGACTTTTATTTATTTTAGGTTCCACGTACAATTTATTCAATACGTCTCAAAGATATTGATTCTGGAATTCTTAACAATCTCAACGCCCAAGCTATGTCTTATGTGAATATGTTGTGTGAAAACCTGCCTTTAATTATTGTATATATATTTCTATTATATGAATGGGATGGTATATTTTTATTGAATATTGTTTTATATTATATATTTTAGGAATTTGATGAGAAAAGTCCAAATGGATTAAATGCCGTGACGTTGACTACTATTAAAACCCAGCAAAATGTTAACAATCATCTGATAAAGCTTTTGGTTCAAAAAGAAAGAGGTTAAACCACATAAATATAATCATTAAAACCATTGACTATCAAACATAAATAATAAACCTTTATAATTTAATAGTCGTTAAAAAAAGTGTAAAATAAAGAAACCTTTGTGTTTATATGCTTATTATGCTTTTACATTTGTTATTATCACTGTTCAGTTTTTAAAACTAAATGTTTATTATTTAGATTCGCCAGAAACAGTAGATATGTTAAAAAAAGAAGATATAGTCTATATTTCAACGTTTGTGGATCTACATGCTATTTACGTTAGACGTATTAACAACGGCACGGATAAATTTAAATCATTCTTGGAGAATTTTTCATCTTCCTGCGCATTAGGTAAATAAAAAGTGTACCTATCTTTACATACATTTTTATAAACATAAATTGTACTTTTGTTTCTTAAGATAACTTTTGGAATATAATTTGATTACCTTTTTCTTTAATAACTGGTATGACATGTTAAACAATCAAATAAATTTGATTGTGAAGAAATATAGAAAAAACAAAAAAACTTAGAATTATTCTGAAGCTAAAACTTTGTGAAATTGAATGAAGATGATTTTGTCAGAATATTTTGAAATTTTTTTATTACTTACAAAAGTTGAAGCAATTAAAAATTTATTAAAAACATTTATTTTTAACACTATTCGCATCATAATTTCTAGTAAGAAATAATAAAAATATATATAATGTATATGTATAAAAATTATATAAGTACTTCCGATAACAAGATAAATAATATCTTTTTTTATTGCTCTATTTATTCTGAAACCATGTAGCTATTAATCATATTTTGATTAATTCCAATTTATGTAATAAAAGTCAACTAAGTATCATATCCGCAAGGAATGGACTATTAATGGATAATTATTAATTATATAACTTCATAATTAATAATATTGAGTTTTTAATTAAAAAGTTAAAATTCACTGTCCATTTAATTATCAATAATTATCACAAAAAAAAAAAAACAAATATTTCTTAATTATTTATTGGCGATAGAAAGTGATTAGCTGTAACGGGGCTTGCTGTGTATCATTTATATGTTATTTTTCCAGTGGCCTCGTTACAAATCCCAACCCCCCGCCGACTTAAAAATTGATAAGCTTTCTATCGCCAATTGCCAAATTAAATTGTTTTTCTTATATATATATATACACCTATATTTGATTTTGCTTATTTATCATTATTTATAGAGAAACCTATTAAAAACGATCCTAAAATTGGTGAAATAATTGCGGCAAGAGAACAAGGTGGAACTAAATTCTACAGAGCTGAAGTTATTTCTAGAGTAGACGATAATTATTTTTATGTTTGTTTTATTGATTTTGGATCTTGGGATACTGTACATAAGAGTAATATTGTACAACCGTCCGAATCGCAGGTAAAATAAATACTATTTTTTTGTATAATAAAAATGTCGAAGTATGAATCGTTTTATCTAAACATGTAATTTCGTAGCTACAAAATTGTCCACCTACGTTTATGGTCGGTTTACACGGATTAGATGCAGGACCTGTGAATGCTACAATACTGTACTACATAAAAAACATCAGCCAAAAAGAGACATTTATAATTGTAGGTGTATTCCTTAACTTATTATTACGAATTCGATTGTAGAAATTCAAGTACATTTTTAATTAGGATTTTTTTTTTAGGACTCTATCACTGAACAAAATAAAGTCGTATTGATATCAGTCGACACACAGTGTAATATAAATGAAGAAATAAAGAAACTATTAGACAATAGACAGATTGGGCAACACAATCAAAATGATGTATACGCCAACGGTGGTATGATATTTCGAGATATTAGTATAATTGATAATAATTCATTCTTTGTTTTATTTTTAGATAATAATATAAATACTGAAAAATGTGTAATAAAGTACTACAAACCACCATTGGACGTCGCCATTCAGGTTTGCTATCATCACTCATTTTATACATTATAAAATAAAACTAACTATTTTTTAATATAATTAAAACATATTTATAAATATTTTATAAATACAGTTATTACTATTACTAAACTCGATTTGATAAAATAACCACTAGGTTTGGGTTGCCGAAAAAATATCTTCTTCGAGGTACTCTGTGCACACGTATGAAAGTCGTCTTGAATTCATAAAATTAGAGAATCAAATGTTTGAAGACAGTAGCACATTCGAATCTGTTAAATCCGTTAGTGTTAATATGCCGTGCATCGTGTTCATCAGTCCCAGTTGGTAAATTAAACAAGGTTAAGAAATGTGTTTAATGTTTTTGCTACAATAATTTGGATTCCTATAGGTATCGCGGAGAAGTGCTGAAAGTAATTGATAAAGCCAAAATAAAAGTTGGTCTCGTGGACGTTGGAAATTTCAGTGTCGATCGCAGTATCAAAGAAATTTTCCGCATGCCTTCGAAATACAAAGGAAAATCGTTGGTGAGTAAACATATGCCGCATATGTTTATTTTTATAATTTAAAACATTCAAATCAATAAAGTTAAAATATTAACAGTTTAAATGCATACAGCTTTAGCGGCCATTTAGTCAAAATATTGAGGTTAAGGGGTCATTTAAAATTAGTTTTCAACTCAAATTCGACGAATTATGTCTGGTTGTTGTGACTTTGTGTATAAGTAGTAAATACATGTTTTTTCCCTGCATTAGCTGTTTTTTATTATTAAATCAATTTAAAATTGACTTAAATTTGTTGCATTTAAAGAAACCTGTTAGCTAGTAACTCTATCATAAGTATATCTACTGGTAGGTGTGATCCTTATAAAGATAATCCACGCTGCAGTCCACCAGGGTTTGTTAGCTAGTGTAATACAGGGGCGCATTTGGAAAATTTGCGTCCCGGGGCAATATATTTATGCCGTCCCCTACCCTATAAAAAATAAGAAAATAATAATTATATAGGTATGCAAATTAATTAGATATCATTCAAAATATTTTTTTAGGTTCATTTTAGATTCTGAGTGAAGCCAGGAATGTATTGGTTTTATAATGATGTAGTTATATTTCTTTTTCTTTTTTATTCTGGAAACACTTTTTCTCCTCCTAAAATTACTCAAAAGTATCAAGTGTAGCAACTGTTCTGAAAGGTAATGTTTTTGAGCTGGTACTTAAAACAGGTAATTTTTCGATTTTCGAAACGGTAGTCGAAAAAAAAAGTGGTTAAAGGAGAAAAACGTAGGATTTAATGATTTTATAATATTAAATAATTACGGACGTTTTCAACCAGAAATATTGCTTCAAATGAAAAATGACAAGAGGCCTTTTTTGTTGTATTTTGGATTATGTTCCTTACGGTTTAAAGTTGGGAAAATGTTGAGCTATTTATAGATATTTTAATTTTGGGAGTTTTTTTGTTATAATTCGGTTGAAAACATTTGTAAAAACATTAAATTTGGATTGTTTACTTATATTAGCCTTACCTAGATATGGTAAAATTTTCAAAACATTTGAGCGACTTTTAAGCTTTTTTTAGAATTATATAAATATTGTTGTTAAATACCAGTTAATTTTGTATTTTAGATGTACCTATTTATTTATTTTATTGTATTAACAAATTATAGATTGTTGATAATGTAATGTTATCCACCGAGCTTCACTCAGAATCGTTTTTGCTAGCAATGGTATACTGTAGTTCACAGATAAAAATTAAATAACTTTATGTATCCAACCTCCCCGACTTCTCACTTAAACCAGTTACTGCAATCATACCCGGTTACGGCACTCCAGCTTTTTTTAAATAATTTTTAATATTTAGGATTTCCAATGCAATTAATCTTTCTTCTTTTATATTTGATTGTAAATATGATTTTACTCCTTTTAGAGCTTAAAATCATTCAGTGTTTGGTAGGTACCTAAAATTATAAATTTATGAACTTTAAATTACAAATATACTATGCGTATAGCGTATAGAGTATAGACATTATTCATTTTATTATTATTATTTTTTAATAAATATATACAAAAACTGCCGCTCTAGTAAATCTGCCGCTGGGTGCAATCATTAAAATATTTTGAATATTTATATTAGATTATTGAAGATTTAAAATTTTCAAAATTGATCTTTTCCTGGAGTTCGTAGAGCATGCAGTGACGTAATATATCCTTCACCTCGTACGTTCGCCTAGAAACATGATGTTGACAATTTGAATCAGTTTTTTCTTGCATTATACTATTATTACTATTCGTAGTATATTTACATGTACAACATATGCATATTATACATAATAATGGACTATAGTTGACGAAGTCCTTTTTATTCTTATAAACTTGATCCATTTAGTTTTTAAGCGTTAATACGTTGCATACACGCGAGGACGCATATATATGTAATATCAATATGTATATAGTATGTAATATATATTTAATACATAAAAGAATGGTGGTACTTGCTAGTGTCCCACGGGAATCTGACGTATCAAAGAATATATAATATAGGTACTATAAGCAGTTTAGTTGGTTTGAAGAACACAGCATATTTATATATTATTTGGTTATTTTACGACGTGGTTCGTCTTTACTTTGAGGACAGGAATGGTCACAATATGTTATTTATATTAAATACCTTTACAATATTACATATATTTAAAGTACATTTTTTTTTACATTTCAAGACCGAGTAATTAAATTATTTAGTGACGAGACTATAGTTACGTATACTGATTAGTGATTAGTGATTACTATGGAAATAGTTAAATGTAAGGATAGGTTGGATTGGGTTAGGTAACGATGTGGTTTTGACAAAGTTCACCACTTGAGATGATTAGAAGCTGTGACTTTCTATTTTTGTCTAACACACGCTGTATATAGAATTATAGACGTGTTCTATTTTCAACGTACCGATTGATGTAACGAAGCGATAAGAATGCTGAAAATAGATTTGAATTGTTGTAGTATACTATTGAAATGAATCTAGAAAAAGAAGCCCCTACTATAGGAAAAAAGGTCCCGTATCAGCTAAATACATAACATTATTATTTTTTTTTTTAATTTTACAATGTATTTTTATTTCAATATAATAATTATTATGTAACGCTTTTGACAGGTATCTATAACCATATATAATATATATATATTATATAAAATATTTGTCTATTAATTTGAAAATACTTTTATATCATAATAATATTTAATAAAATGAATACACGAAACATTTTAAACTATAGGCTTAAATATACATTGAAATATAAGAGATTGAACTGATTAAAGTATATAGTAATAAAAGTCATTGAAATTCTATTTTATTTTATTTACCAGTCATATTAACTGGTGTTGGTATCTTAATATCTAAAAAAATTGTATTGTTGTAAATGTGGTTTATTTATTCGTTTTTATTATGATTTATATAATTAAATATAATCATAATATAAATAAAATAAAATAATTGTCATTTGTTATATAACTTATAACTTAACGTTTTACAAAATTGTTGAAAATATTAAAGTAGAACTGCAGTTTAAATCTAAAATACTATCTGTGAAGTTCTTATAAATGTGCACAGATTGAATAAAAATAAAAGTTAAGTTTTCTGTAAGTACATTATAATGTATTTTATTGTAGTGGCTCGAGATGGTTGTAAGAAAGGGTCACTGTAAATTGTGTCCCATTTCAAATTTTTTTATGTGAATTGCGTCCGTTATTCATACGACAATTTTTATCAACAATTTTAAGAGTTTTATTCCTTTCACTTTTCATAATGCCCATGTTTATTAAATTAAACAAAAATACACACTAGTAAACTGTAGAGGAACGTAAAAACTCGTACGTAAGAACTTCTATCAAATGGCTAACCCAACTGGCTGCTAGCATGGGCGTAGCTAGGATTTCAATCAAGGGGGGAGGGCAAATTAAAACAAGATTATAAAAATGCCAATAATAATTATATAAAAAAATTGTTTTAATTCAATTTGAGGCGTAAATTGAATACAGCAGGGGTGGCCAAGTGCCCACCCCTGCCCCACCCTTGCTAGTAATATTATGTTAAGTGATAGTTATCTTATCTAGATTGATAAATAATATTAATACTCATCTTTTAAATTGTACAGCCGATCGGAAATCGGAATATCCCAGGCTGCTGTTTACGTTTATTTCAAATATATCTTTGACGCAATTTACATAGTATATGACTGATCTTTTTTTGGCGACATAATTTTCCGATTCCTGTAAAGGTTGTTGTTTTTGGGTTTAAGACACGTGACTCTCATTACATTTATCCTTGAGAATTCACCATTTTTCCACGCCGTTAAATTGTTGAAGCCATATCATGTTAAGGCCAACGTAATTTACCGGGACATAAGAGTGTGATGGGGTTTACGAACACATTTAAAATCTGAGGAAATTATTTCTGTCGACTAGAAGTACGAATTAAAAGCGAGTTTGCACTGTTATATTGGTATTATTATTATGCGCTACAAAGTGTTTCCGAGCAGCCATAATTATTAATGATACACTACACGTGCGCATTTTAGATGATGACATTGTGTGTCGTATCCTCGAAATTTTTTCGTCACACTTCCTGAAATATTTTAAAAGATAATATTTATTGCATGATGTTCATATAGAAAATGTATATGCCGGCGCAGTTATTTACGTACCTAATATAGTTTTTAATTTGAAAACGAAAAAATTCTAAAAAAAATTTCGTGGAGTTCCAGTCAAAAATGTGTAGTGTGCACCCAGATAGCTAGTGTAGTAGGTATTTATCATCATGATTTTTGTTGTATAAACTAATGTAAGTTATGTATTAAAAAATTTATTTATAGTTATAATTAATTCACGATATAAAATGTCTACATTTTCAATTTTTTGTAATCATAACTTTTTAACTTTTTAACTAGGAAAATAGTGTTCAGAATAATTTCAAAAAGTATTCCATATTTGATTTGATGTACCTGATGTTAAATATTCTTTATAGTTGTTTTGTCATATTGTAAACGAAATAATAATAATAATAATAATAATAATGATTCTCAAAATTAGCTGACCATCTATTTATTGTATTAGGTAGATAATAATATATTCTAGATTAAATTAATAATATACAATATAGTATATTACACTTAACGAATGTTTGTGTGTGCTATGAGGATGCATCACTGATTTTAGCTCTACTATTAATAACAATAAAAAAACTTGGTGTGTTGCATAATAAAAGTTGCTATCAGGGTTGGGTTTTAGTCTAACCTATTTTTTGGGGTGAACTACAGATTATGAACGTATTATTTTATTATTGTCGTGGTGTGGTTTGTGCGACGATAAATATGTGTGAAACGACTGCGGTCAACAAATCATAACTCGTTTCAAAAATACACCTCCAAATTTTCCGGAAACTTTATGGACCACAATGATAGTACCCACCGTGGTTGATTTAGTACATAGTCCGTTTTGTCGGTGTGCAAAATAAATCTCCCGTCCGGATTTCGTGTCATACGATGCGTGTGTTTTATATTTTTTTTAACGAAAACTTTGCCGATTTTATAACTCATACGGCGTGTAGGTACCTACTGTGTATTGTGTGCGCTCGATCGATTCAACGGCGATGTTTACGTCTTCGCGATTCAATCGAACGACATATTATGTTTTATTACCTACCTACCGACTGTAATGCGTTTTTGTACAAAAAAAAAAAGCTCAATATTATTTTCATAGCGTGTAGTATAGTATTTTCTTCTACTTTATAATAATATTATGTTATAGTTTCAATGGTAATTTAATCGATTTTCGCGAAATAATTTAATCACCGAGATCGTTGTGTTTGGTTTGTTGTATAATACGAGTAGTATGGAAAATATATGGTATGAGGTCCCTACAATATAATATTATGAAGTAAATTATGTTTGCATAATGCATATTATATATTTGAATATACCAATCAGTGAATGTAAATAATTATCATAATATGTTTCCATGTTACTGTACTGTTTAAAATTAATTTACAAATACAGTAGAATCCGCTTATTTGGTTACCACATAAAGAGGACAACCGCTTAATAAGGACAGATTGCTTTAGTCCCGTACGAATGTATTGGTGTATTAGTTATTCAGTTAATGGGGACAATAGGTTACCGCCCAATGTGTCCCAATTAAGCGAATTCTACTGTACATATTTTAGTATTTTACGATCAGTATAATAGACATACAATATACATATAGAACATGCAAATTTCGATTTACATGTAAATAAATCATTTATATACCATGTTATATATAGAAATAGTAAAAGAAAGATAACTGTTTGGACATACCTAATTTGTTTTTTTATTTGTATTTAGGATATATTTATTTCAGTTCTCATAATTTACATAATTATTCAATTTTATAATAGCATTTTTATTGAAAATGTTTGTTATCTTAACTCTTAATAAATTTACAAATTCTGTCTTTAATAATCCGATAAATATTGATATGTAGGTAAATATTAGTAATTACAGTAAATGGTGTATATCTAATATCTATATTATTATTTTATGTACATTCATTGTCAATATTATTTATTAATTATTATTATTAACGAAGACTTAGATTTTTACTTAATATAATGTTAATGGTTAGTTCACTAAAATATTTATTTTTTTAATCATAGTTATTGTTGATGTAAATCTTATATCTTAAATAGTTTAAATAAACGAGAAAAAATTGGCACATTAATTATACCAAGGTCTGTTAAACGTTAGATTATCGAATAAAGTAAAATGAATCTAACTCGACTGTTAGTGTCAAAAACTTATTCGTAATATAATTTTAATTTTATATTAGTTTTAAAATAAGCTTGCGTATGAGTGGTACCTATGGTTAAGTATTTTATGAAAATTATATTTTTAAAATAATTTTTTCATCTTAGTTCATAAAATATTACATTGTTTTAAATGTATACATTTTTTATTATATTTAAATGTTGAATAAGATTTTGTAAGTGATATTGCATGTTTTTCGATTTTGTTTTATCTGTAAACTAAATTATTAGCACTATTTTGTATGCCTACTATGCACAATCTTATGTGGTTCGTCCAGATATTTATTTTATGTTAGGTATATCGATTTAATAAAAAATTGAATGATGGACGGTGTCTAACCGAACCATCAGACGTTATTATATATCATTTCCCGTGAAAATAATTTATGTTGATTTAATTTAATCTATATAATTAAAATCGAATTAATTTAAATGAAAATTAAAAAAAGTATTTCTGTAAGAATATATCTTTTGAATAGATATCGATTATCTTTAACTAATTTTTCCTAAATGCTTAGTTTTATACTTCAGTATGTGATTAATCTGGTTAAAATTTGATTTATTAAATATATCATTGATATTTAAAAAAAAAAATGTCTGTTATATTAACAAGCTATTATTTGTTGCCAATTGTTTCAGTTATTGAATATCGAGATACAACCAGAACCGCAAGAAAAATTATCAGTCACTACGTTTAGAATCGTTCCTAAAAAACACGTAAGCTATTAACTGCAATTCATTAATATGTTGTTATTTTAGATAAAAATCATAACTTATTGTTTTATATTTATAAAATGTTAACTAAAATCTATTTAGTTAAGTACTACATTTCGGCTGTGTTAATTTTTTTATACAATAGTATGTATTTTCATTTTTCATACAACAATTATAAATAATGGAATTCTTATAAAATAATGAACTAGTCTAATCTTAACTAAAAAAACATTCAGTTTTTAGACAATCTGATATTGGTATTAGATTTTTGTGTAAGTATTTACTATAGGTGGAGTCGCCGTGGAGAAATAATATTTTCAAAATATTTATCAATATTATTTGTAATCATTTATGTATCCAAAAGTAAATAGCGCGTTTTTCAACGAATGGTGAAAATTGTTTGTAACTAATTACAATAGATTGTTTTCCCGTATAAAACTTCCACTCTTCACAGTATGCATGTGAAAAAATATTGTGTTGACATATGCATTATTACAAATTTCTATTTTTGTTCTTACATAAATAATCTCTAAGATGACGTTGCTATTAATTTGTCATAATTATTTTTTTAATATTTTCTAAATTAACAAAAACCGATTGTGACAGAATATCTACGTTTATTGTTTACGTCTAATCAAACTAAAATAAATTGTATTTTCACAGTTAGACAATGTCACAGTGGTAGAAGTATTGCTGGGATCTACAGTAGATCAATCTTACGACGATCTGGTTCGTAATGTACACGTCATAGTAAATAACATCTTATTAATAACGTTTATATGTTTTCGATTGTTTGAAATATATATTTATATGTTTCTTAATTGGTTGTTTCAGGATAATGTTGGGCTACCGTCATTTTCTTCAACGCCCATCCCCGAAGATTCTGGGCAGTTTCAGTTCAACAATAGCCGCAACGAATCAAATATACTGGTAAGCCGTCACTGCATCGGATCATATGTAAAAACTGGTGTTTTATTACACATTTCTCGTACTAAATTGTGTGTTACACTTCCTGTGTTTTCAGTGTTCGACGCTGTGTCAGGAAACGACTTGTTCAACCGAGCTCAGCAAGCGGTTTTCAAACATGTTAACAATCAAAGACGTACAATATGCGAGATGGTTAAAAGGTGCTGTGAAAACGTTGACATTTTTGTGTGTGAACGGTGACTGTTTGATGATGAGGGACCATCTGATTGATGATACGCTGACAGATTTGGAAGCAAAAATCCAAGAACACTGCATGGCCGCTGTTGATACATTGTACACCCCGGCCAAAAACGAACTTTGTCTGGCCAAGTACTGTGAGTTGTAGAAAATCGTGAACCAATGTCCTAAACTCACAATCCTATCTCATTATTACGTTGCCTTGATCGTTTTGATATTTTGAAAAAACAATTGTTTTTTTTTTTTATTGTTCTAGACGACAATTTGTGGTATAGAGCTATATGTGTGAATGTCTCCGATGACAATAATTACATGGTCTATTTTTTGGATTGGGGATTGGAGTATTTAACAAATGTCAAAGACATTTGTAAAATGCCCAAGGATTTTGTCTATCTACCAGCGACAGCACACAAGTGTTACGTAAAAGGTATGTGGGACGTGGGTACATAAAAACATCGTAGTACAGATTAAATTTAGTGAGTGTGTAAGTTTCCTTCTCGATGGTGGTTGATATCAGTCGTAGATTATTTCATTACAACAGACTGTAAAATATTTTTTATTGTATACATTGCTACAATTATAGTTGATCAAGTTATATAATTAGTTGTATTAACTTATAATTTATAGGATAAAAATTACTTTTAAGTTTTGGATAATAATTTTTAATGAATTTTTCACGCCTGTTCTGTAACTACTAACTAACATCATACAAAATCACAAGTTTTTTGTAAATCAAAAATATTTTCTATATTGTATAAATATTATATGTATAGGTATTTTAATTATGATAATACCTACGTTTTAATTGGTATTATTTTTCAAATAAACATTAAATATTAAATAAAAAACTAATAATATTAATTTCTACACGCTCTGTAACCTAACGCTTCTGTTGCTATGCGATTTTCAGATGCTCCTTTGTCGAAGTGGAGTGCCAGCACAATGCACGTGGTATCATCCGAGCTCGCTCTACAACAGTTGCAATGCACGATCGACGATAAACTGACAAATGATAGTTACATGATATCCTGTGCTACCATTAAAGACTTATTCGACGCGAATCCGCAGTAAGTAGCCGGATGTCAAGTAATATACATGTTAAAGCCGCACTTGATTAATCGTCAATCTGAACAATTTAGATACTTAATTATTTTATATTGTTAAAAAGTAGTACATCAAGTGTTTTATTAATCGTTTCGCGATATTTCAATACAAACAACAGTTATGCTATTAACATTTTTACTATTTATAATATTTGTTTTATATTTTGTATTTTTCTGCCAAATGATAAATTATTATTTTCATCGTGTTAATTATTACATAGGTTTTTGGTCCTTTCATACTTAGATATTATTTATTAATTTTACTGAATTTATTATAAAATGATTTGTACATTAAAAAAACGAAGAAGTTAAAATAAACATTTAATATATTTTATGTTGTTAATTGATTGATAACTTATAACACCTTCAGTTACCTCTCTATACAAATACCTTCGGCATGGTGTTGACGGTTGCGCTCTCGATGATAATGGATAGATGATTATCGATTATGAATAAAAAATCGCTATTACATACTCTTCTAAATTTATTGGAAACATTAAATTTGTTCATAAAGTGTAATCGATCGTGTAAATCAATATACCTAATATAAATTTAAAAACATCTGCTTTATTTTATAACCACAAATTGTTTGCCAAATAATTTTTTTTTACACTTATTTTAAAAATAAATTTAGAACATGCACGAAACACAAATTACGATATACATAATCAAAGAACACCATTATTTCGACTAATTGGTTTCTAATAGTTTTCATAATATGTATAATTCTAAGTAATGATATCTCGTGAAAAAAATCCGGACCGACTATTTTTTTCTAATTTTAATCAATGGTTAAACTTATCACACGGCGAGTTAAATAGGCAATTTTGGTACACTACAGTCATGGAAATAATAATATTATTATTCCAATATATCAGTATATTAATGTAATAATATGTATATTCTCAATAATTGTTAACATTCAATTATTTGAAATTGAAATGTACCTTTCAGATGAACCGACATAGAGTGTAGTGTAAAAATTTATGTTGCCACTTAATTTAAATTTTTAAGTAAGTACTTAATATGTTAATAATATTGATTTCATTAGACTCAAAAACAAAAATGCTTTAAATTCAAAATTCAGTATTAAATGAAATCAATTTATTAGACATGATAAATTAAGTGTTATTAATTCGTTATAAAGTTGTTTTAAAGTAAGGTTAAACATTTTTAATATTACAAAATCCAGGTAACCTTTAGGGATGTTGTCTGCCGATGTTTTTTTTTTACCAATGGCTACACTTCTGATTATAGAACGCTTCTTAATATTATTAGTGCTGTTAAATTTCAGCTTTAAAGAAAAATTTGCGCATCATTCCGATGGTAACAATAAGGTGTTATTATTTAAGCTAATTTTAAAGGATGAATAATAAACAGGTGTCTGGTTATATAAATACCTAACTATGTTTTTGTTTTTATTAATTCAAGTATTTTATACATAATGTTATGGAGTTATTATTAGGTTGTTTAGACGCAAGACAATTTGACACAATTTCATCACCAACGTGTCACATAAGTGTTAATTGTTTCTTAAGAATATTCACCTAGATTCTAGGATATTTATTTAATTTTATTGATTAATTGGTTTATATTTTTGCATATTACTGATTTTGTCAGTCCTTTTACAAAGTGCATTTTGTTTTCGATTTGTTTTTCACTGGTGCTGTTGAATGACAATTTTTACTTCATTTTATCAGGTAATTTGGTCTGTTTTTAATAAGTTATTGTTAAGCGGTTATCTAAATATTCTAAACTATTGATAACAATAATTTGAAAATTTATAATGGTAAACGCAATTTTTATATTATATAATAATTAATAATGAATAAAACTTCACATTTATTTAATTCTATTTCAAAAATTACATTAAAATAATCTACTGAAACAGTCTGTGCTACTCGTACATGTATAGAAAAAAGCTCTTTTGAAAATAATATATCTTCATAGAAAAAATATTTTAAATGGTTTTTTTCTTCATGCTATTTTTTTATTATCGAATATTTAATATCCCATTATAGCTATATTATATATATATATATATATATTATATATATCCGTTTTAAAACGTTTGTTGTAAAAAAGTACATTCATTTTTGAATTTGATGTTGCTTCAAAAACAATTGCACTCTTATTACTTTTTTACATTATGTAATTTATTTATATCCTTGTAATATTTTACAATGATCGGTACTAACGTGGTGAGCTCTAGTAAAAATTAAACATAAATTAGATAAATTAATAAATCTGTTAAAAAGTAATACTATATGCTTGAAACCTGCTGTATTATTTTTATTAAACGATAATGATAGCTATAGGTACAATAATATTTTAAGTGCGAATAATTTATAGATTATCAATTTAATACACAAAAACAACTTTTTTTTTTGTTCACCAGAGATTAAAAACGTAATCAATTTTGTTTGTGATATAACCACAATATAACTCGTTGGTGGACATTCAATTAGTGTATTGCGACAAATTTTATTTATAGCGTTTAGGATTTATGAGTAATATAATTTACAACCAGCAATAATACGTAAAGCCGTATACCTACTTTTAAGTATAATTATTGTATATCATACTTTTTTATTGATTTCTGTTCTTACCTTAGCCGATCGATTCTATGTTTGGCTATGTTATCACTGTAGAAGGAAACTAACAGATTTCAGTAAAATGTCCATTATCTGTAAGAAAAAAAAATATTTTAAATTATTAATTACCATCTATATTCTACATTAGGTAATGTTTTTAATTAAAACTAAAAATAAATTAAAATTAATCTTTATTCGTAGACAGTTGCAGATTTATAATAAATATCTCATATTTTCCTGATGGTTTTACATTAAATAATCTCTAAAACCGTTTATTGTAATAAGTTACATTTAATAGGTATATAATAAATGATTAGTGACAGCTGTGTTATTATATTTCACCATCTTCACATAAAGTTGAATTAAAAATATTTTCATTTTACATAAATAAATTGTATAGGTATTAATTGAATATGTAATGAAATCATGATAGTAATAATACATTATATAATTGTAGTTTTTACACCTTGAAATATTCTGTTCTTCAGGTAATAACGATATTCAGATAAATATCATAATAAAAAATAAAATTTAACTTTTGAACTTTTTATTTGGATATTTCATTGAGAGAAAATGAATTGTGCTGTGTACAACGTCGATACATTAATATAATATTGTCATGTATAATGGCAATATATAAAACCGCACCTCGCGTTTCCCTGTGAATTTTAGATGCTCTAGAACATAT
Source organism: Aphis craccivora (assembly GCA_009835225.1). Classification (NCBI taxonomy): domain Eukaryota; kingdom Metazoa; phylum Arthropoda; class Insecta; order Hemiptera; family Aphididae; genus Aphis; species Aphis craccivora. The sequence goes on from VUJU01001902.1 coordinate 37,332, forward strand.
TTTGTTTATCGATTGTTAATTTTTTTTTAACGCCATCAATGCGGCGTTGACGGATACACTGTTGACGATGACGGATAGGTCATCGATCATGTATAAAAATTGTCGCCATCGTATATAATTATTGTGTTGTTAGAAAATGTTTATAGCCGATCTGCACGATCGGTAAACAAATTTATGAGATTGGTATTTTGTATTATCATTCCCATTTTTTCCGGGTAAGCAAAATTTTATCGTTATTTATGTTACCTATAGTTATCGAATTTAGTTATGTATAATATATTATACTATCTAGTGTACCTTATCTATTATGTTACTGCAAACGAGATTTATGTTCGGTGTAATGCAAATGTGCAATACCGATTTTGATCGCACCCCTCCTCCCTGACTATTGTGACTTGATTTATTCTTTTCAATATGCAAATATTAAAAAATAATTATTCATGACAAACAATGATATTATATAAAAAAATATTCTAGGCAACGATTGAAGTTTCTCCTCGGTGCTCAGTTAAAACAAAAATAACGCCCACGATGCTGAAGTCAACCAAAAGTAATGATATACCCATCAAAACCTTAATGGTTAGTAAAAAGCCAAGTTAAAGATCTTTTAAATAATTTCCTAAGACATCAACAAAATGAAAGATCCCATTACGCTTTGGTATCAGTGTCAGATGTTGATAATGCACTAGCGGCTAATTCAAGTGATCTTTAACTTAGCTTTTTTTTTTTTAATATTAAGATACTTGGGTGTTTGAAAGAGATATTCTTTACAGAAACCATTTTATATTATTTTTATTTTAGGATAAAATAACAAATACAATTACATTTCGGTTTTTAAGTTGTTTAGGGTAGGCCAAACTTATAAATCTACACACGTCGATATAATCCAATTTAATTGCGTATTTCAAATCGTTTTTCCTATTTAGAACGTATATTGAATTTTATTAAGTATCGCTACACGGAATACCTAATTTCTTTCTCGTTCGATGATTTGACTATTAAACTTTCGTCGTTAACCGAGCGCATTGACAAATGATTTAAATATGCATTTGCTAATGTTCCTCAGAGCTATTCATAAGTACAAAGGTGTAATAATGTAATGTGAATTAAGTTATTCGTTATCTTAGTATTGTATTGTACCTACCTAACGTCGGATTATTTATTAGCAATGGTTCTATGGTTCATGGAGATATTATATGCGGAGTGCACCTTTAGCTGTAGACTCGGAAGTTACTGTGTAATCGGATTTCCTTTGTTCTACATTCAGAAGTGAAATTTCCTTAATGTCTTACGATAATAAATTGCGTTGTTAACAATAATATAAATTGTTAAATCGTTAAGTAATATATATAATATTATTTCTTCATTGAGAGTTGCCAATTTGTAACAGAGATAATGAACTAATCATAGGCTTGCGCGTATCCTGCAGTACCTAGTATTTTAAGCAGATAAACATTAATTATTTTTGGTATTTTTCAATATAATCGGGGTAAAAAAAATCAAAAACATTATGTATCATAGGAATTTGAAACGTTGTAGGTACTATTCACACTGTTACTTTGATCATAATTTTCTCTGTACTCAATACAAATTTAAAAACACTAAGACTTTTTTTTAAACTTTTGAAGGACTAAGCAGAGGTTTCTATTTTTTGTATTCGATATATTATTTTCAAAAGAGCTTTTTTCTATACATGTACGAGTAGCGCAGACTGTTTCAGTAGATTATTTTCTTATAGACATTTATTATTTTTTTGATCAATACAAGTAAAATGTAATACCTATACTGTATAATGGGTATACGAATCGTGTTCACCTTTTTTTTCCAACCGATAATAAAAACTGCCAATCAATTTCGATTGATATTATTTTTAAGATATCTATAAGGTGCAATAAAATAAAACACTATACAGTTCTACAAAAATGAAAACCTGAATTCTTTATTGACTTTATTTACCGCGAAGGATGAACGCTATCTTAAAAAAGTTTTTAGAAATAATACTCGAATTTATAACAATATAAAAATCACTATTAGTTATGTAACTATATGTACACACTATACGTTATGTAGATACAAAAAAAAAAAAAATCATACAAAATAGTTTATAGTATTCCTAATATAAATAATTTATTAAATAATTTTTAATTATCTTATTATATTATATCATACTCACTACTTATAGTTTAGGTAATAGTTTAACAAGAAAAATATAAATAAAAAATAAAATAATTATTTTGTCATGGTATGACGACAATAATTAGCTTTGATAATGAATATTTAAACAGATAATTATATAACGTGAAAATATTTATATAACTATTATTCGATTATTCTGTACACGGAGATTCTAATTCAATGCAAATTTGACGTTGCAAACACATGTTTAGGCAATTGATTTTTTGCAGACTTATAATAAACGGTCAAATCGAATCAGTAAACCGCTGATTAACCCACAGTATTAACCGAGTTAAATTATTGAGCTTAACCTTATTTTAATCGTATTTCTAATCGCGTACTAAGCGTTGATAAATTCAATCACAACTCTCGCGAGTCGATTTAAATAGTTATCATATTTGTAAGTGTAGGATTCATATGAATTACCTATTACCTATAATGTATAATGTATCTATATGAAATAAATTTGGATTAGGATCTCAATTATCACTTTAGACACCGCGAAATCGTTCACACGCGCACGCACGTTCGTTATAATATGTCGTCGTTTTACAATTAATCACCGTGATGGCGTCGGCGGCCCAGATATCCAAGAGGAAGTCGCAAAAACGACGAATATAGCGAATGTTCCGAGATGATGGGGTGCGAGAATCACGCGGCGGTTGTCAGTCACGCGGATTGATGCTGCTGCACGTGACAAGGGGGTGTGTGTGAGACGAGTCTAGACCGTTAACCAGAACTATGCGCGTGCATATTGTTCACATAGATATAATATAATATGTATGTATATAAAATCTATGCGTATAACTAAAATCGTCGAGACGATGATAGACGCAATGAGAGCAAAGTTGTTGGCGGAAAGTTTGTGTGCACTCGCGCGAGGACCTAACTCACGCATTGTTTTCCAGACGTATCACGTTTAATATAATATATTATAAATGTGTGTGTGCGTGTGTGTGTATGTGTGTGCACCTATGTGTAATATATATTTCATATATTATTTAACGTATCTTACACATATCACGTATACAGAGTGAATCGCCGAGTATGCTTGTGCTAATTTTTTGATTATTTGATAAAATATGTATTTAACTTTTACATTTTTTATATTTTTAAACATACGAAATTACATTATTTTGAACTACTCGGATTTTTTATAAAATTAAATGAGTGTCTCTTTACTGTGTTACTACAATTTGTTTTTCAAATGTCAATATTATAGGTAAGCTTTTATTAGTTGATGATTTTTTTTCTTAAAAATGGTGATGTGTATCCAAATTAAAATTCTAACGAGTAATATTAATTTGAGTTATTTTATTTTGTAGAATAAAAATTATGATGGCCGATGGGTCCATAATAATATTTTTGGAAGATATGGAGTTTATAAAGATTTGAAAATTATGAAAAATAATATCAACATTTTATACTTCGTAAATATTGTGTAAGTTTAATAAATACAAGATTAAAATATATTTTACTTGTCTTATTTATAATATTTTAAACTATTTTTTAAGACTATTATCCTTACTATATTATGTCTACATTACAATATTATAGAATCTACTCATTCAAATTTCTATTTAATTACTACATTAACATTTTAAAAAAAATATAAATTTCTTCATATGTAATTGCTAGTAAAAAAGGTTGGTTGTCATATGAAAAAAAGAAATTTGTGGCGTCACAGAATAGACATTAAATGTTGTAAAAAACACCAAGGTTTTGAAAATATGGTATGTGAAAAATTTCAAAAATCATAATTTAAACATATTTATTATTAAAAAAAAATATTTAGACGTGCATATTTTAAAAATCACCCTGTATATACGTATAACTTGGGTAGACAAAAGAGCCTAAAATATGATATATTGAGTGTGGCGTGTGCAATGTGCATGCTATAAACCTATTATTTTATAGTTTATATCGTATATATAATGCATGTTATATTATATGAATTATATAGCGTGATTTTTTTTTATTGCAAACCTGCTGGCAATATCTTAAGAAATACGAGTAATTTTAAAACTAACCCATTCAGCATTGTGTGATTTACATATTTCAGTTCGCATAATGCTGGAATAAATAAAATCAATAGTTAAAAAAAAATTATTTATAACTTTAAACAATTTTAAATATTTTGAAGAATTTTTATTTAATATTTAATTATTTTCGTCAAATATTTTTTTTAATGGATTTATAGCAATAGTTAGATACAACATTATTTCAGATTTACCAATTATTATTTAATAAAAACAAATTATACCATTACTGCCGTAGTAATAAGGAACTGGTGACAATTATTTGAATGACTATGCGTACATGGTATTGAGAGTATTTCAGACAAGTGCAATTATAGTAAACTATGGTACACATATTTTTACGTTTTCAGTATTTTTCATCGTATACGCACCTCCGAAGTGTATCAAAAAGTTTTAATTACAAATTATACTAGTTTTACATATTCTTCAATGACCATCAATATAACCTTTGTTGTTAATATATTTAAAAACTACTTAAAGTTTTGATTAATCAGTAGTAGCCCTGTTATTGGTATATGTTATATAGACGATCAAAATCACACAGAACGCGTTTGACCATTATGGTAATATTATAAATTATAATATTTATATAACACTAATCACTGTAGACGATGATGGATATAGCAGGATGTACGGCCGCGGCATAGTGAAAGATGTATGCGCGCAAGTGAGTAAATACAATTTTTTTTTTCGATTTTCGGGACGAGTAGTACCGTCCTCGTATATTTCTCGACAGTTTTTTCTCCTCTTTATGGTGTCGTAGCTTGGTGGTGGGTAGGCCGCACGCATAGATATATATAAAGTAATAACATATGCCTATGGGATTTCGGAGGGTAAATGTTTCGTGAGAGATGATTGAAAAACTGACTGTACAAACTACAAACCGTTATATATACATAGTACATATATTGAGGCGTCACAAGGGGTCGTGTCGAGTGTGCACCTTTATAATATATGGTTTTGTGTCTTATATATATTTGCACTCACACAGATATTATAATACTATCGTCGTTTTCTTTCTTATGTTTATACTTCCATATAAACATGTGTCGTGGAGCAAATATTTTTTCAATACACCATATTATGTTGTATAGGTTTAATATGATGAGTGTATTTGACCGGCGGAGAATTCGTAAATATTCACAAAAATATTGTACTAGGTATACGCCTTATTTAATCACTAGAAATAGTATTTAATATTATTATTATTATATGGATATTAATTATTGCATACCTAGTATCATATTATGGGGATAGGGAAGCGCCGAGAATAACCGTAGGCAATAGGCATAGAACATGTGTAGGTACCACACATTTATGAGTATTGTATAACTTACAATATTTTGAGGAACTAAAATTTTATTGAGTAGTTATATTACAAATATTGTTAGTTTCAATAATCTATATAAGTATATTATATACATTATATAATATGCGAATATGCGTTTTTAAAAAATCACAACATTAACTTCTAAAAAAATTCAATTTTTTAAGTACTTAAAAATACTGTTTCCCCAAAGTTGGGGTAAAATCGTATTAGAATTTACTAATGTGGCAAAACTGTATGATAGTTTTATGATGCAATATAAAGGTGGTTAATACCATATAAATAACAAAATAAATATTGAAATTTAGTAAAGAGTAACAAAACAAAATAGTTCTATAAAAGAACATTAGGTATATACCTTTTTTTATTCTAGTGATTAGTTATTTCCCTACTTTGAATAACGATTAAATGATTATAAGCAAGTTCTTATAATTTTATATGGTATGACAAATACTAATTTTAAAGCTCATTGGGCGTATTAATGTATAATAATTTATTTTTATCAGCTACCTATTAAACGTTGTGGCATATTTAAAATAAACATTTATATAATATTGTACTTCTCAAAAATAATTCTCAATAAATAATTCTTTGGCTATTTTTAAACCTATGAAAAACAAAAGATATTTACTTAATAAAAATTACAACTAGCAAACACTAAAACAATAAATTCAAAATGTGCATATTATATACTAAACTATTTTTTTTACATAATATAATACAGTCATTTTATCTTAATTGGATTTATATTGAAAATATCTATTGTCATTAAAAAAAAATATATATATTTTTATATTATTATTTTTATGAACCTAAATAATTGTTTTTATTTATTTTAAAAAAAAAAAAAAAAAACAATTAGGAAGTTGGTAGAGAGAGATGGTTATATTTATAACATACGAGGTTGTTCGTAAATCGAATTTTCAAACTGAGTTTTAATGTTTTCGTTGAAGGTACATCACTTACGAATACTAACGAGCAACTCAAAATTGTGTTGAGTGGTTATGTTTGCGTTATGCTCGACGTTGATATACGCTCTTGTTTCTACTTTATGTACGAGGAAGCGACGCCGCCGCATCCGTAATATACCTACAAGTTACAGCATACAATATATCCATATCATATATTATTATATTATACTGCTCGCACCAGAGACGTACGAGATAAGGCCGTTTGCGTTGGTTCCTGCAATGTAAATCGCCTCAATAGTGAAGCTGGTCACATATAGTTCTATGATTAAATTGTGTTTTAAATATAGCCGTCATGGCTAAATGCGTCCTCTGCACAAAAGCTCATGCATCATTGCACAAAGGATGTTCGGTTTACAGCAATCACGTCGCTTCCTTTAAAAATCATAAATCGAGAAACCGTTTCTCTCTCCGTTTCAGGACTAACTATAAACTATCTCAGTCTATGAATCCTTGCTGAAGTTTGAATCGTAATCGCTTTTACGCCGATGTCGTAGCCAAACAGTCATAAACCGATTCGTCTGGTGATTTAACAATACTCGTCGGTGAAGTCTCAAACATCTCATACTCTTTAATTAAATTACTAACGAGTGAGTAGCGATTGTTTTAAATAAGTTAAGCTCAACCATATTTCATCTAATCATTTAGATTTGTTGAAATTATTTTAAATAACTATACATCATTATTATTAGTAGGTAGCTAGTAGTTATATACTTGTCGTTATATTTAATTCTAACATATCTATAAGTTATTATCAGTAGTTACATTTTGTTTTTATATTTGATCGTCAAAACACTCAAAACTATTTGTTAAAACAAAGTTTAAATAATAAATATAGCCACCTCGCCGGGTGGGTTGTGCAATTATTATTTATACGATTTGTATAATATGCTAGTCCACGGGTGCGAATTCCACAGGTTTTCATGTATTAAATGTTAAGTTAAGATTAGAAAACATGTCGATTCTACCACAACCCAACTTTTTGACATGTTAATAAGTGTAAACTCTTTGGATTTCATAGTAATCAGGATCACTGTCATTTTTGGCTTAAAAAAGATCACCTGTGAATTTTTTCAGCTCGTCCTTTGTTCTACTTGTAGTGAAAGTCGAAAGGTATTCGTCCCACGTTCACATCGGGCTTATCTGGAGTTCTACCTACAGAGTTTTTTAATTACAGTATGTCACCATGATTTTTTTTCATGTTTGAATAAATAAATATATTCAAAATTCAAATATCTATTAAATATCTTTATACTTTCTATACGAATAATTTTTAGTATAAATTAAGTATTATCATTGACGTGAAACGTTACAATTGTGTAGTATAAAACGATTATTCATACGTAGATTGTTTACTATTTATTATTAATTATTAATAGGGCTCAGAATTTAAAGCATAATAGGCTCCTTTTTTATTAACGAGATAGAAATTTAATTTTTATATATAAATTCGTTTCACGTCATTCTGGTTTTAAATAAACCAATTTATTTTTGCTTTTTTCTGTTTTTTTTTTTTTATGTAAATACTTTTTTTGTTGGTTTTTTCAGTTATTTCAGTTTTATAATTTGTATATGTTTAATATGCTTCTATAGTAATAATAAAAAAAATTGAATTCATAAGAAACGTAAAAACCCAGAATGAGTTATAGGTATTGGATTATTGTTGTTTTTGCTTTCGACTTGTTTATTAAATTTATTAAGATCGATCTCCATATTATTATAACATTCAGTACCTATACAGTCAGTATGCTCATAACATCGATACCGACCATTTCAAAATTTAAGATTTAGTGTTGTAATTTGAAAGCTCTTGTATCAAGTATGTACCCATCAATTCAGTAGATGTATGATTTCTATGTTTAAAAATATTCGTCGGATCATATAAAGTCAGTTTCACTACTGCAAACAAATCTAGAGAAATACATTGTAATTAATTCTTTTAGATTCTGAGTGGAGCGATGAATGTATTGATTGTACAATGTTGTGTTTTTTTTTGTGTCTGTGTACACGAGAACGTATGGCAATAATGCTCCAATTTCAAACTTTGGGAGTGGTTTCCGATTCATAAGTGAATCTAGTTGGTGCATTGAGGAGGTCATTTTTTGAATTTCCCAATAGTTTTCAAAAGCACCGGGAAAAACCAAAAAAAAATTTAATGAAAAACGGGAATGTTTACGCAAAACCAGTTTTCGACCAAATCGATTTTCTTATATGGTTGTAATTCAAAAACTAATCACTGTAAATACTTAAAATTTTCACCAAATGTTTATGTTTGTGTTATCTACATACAATTAAATTAAAAAAAAATTTTGACTGTTTTCGAGTTATTTATAGTCTACTGAAATTTTCGATTTTTGAGAATTTTTTTTTAAAGTATCGATAAAATAATTTTGGATTACCAAAAAATTTTGAAAATTGAATACAAGGTTCCTTATGAGTTGTTCTTATTGTAACTAAAAAAAAATTAAAAATCGTAAGTCACAAGTTTTTTTTTTTATAAGCGTTTATAGTTCAAATTTTTACGAAATCTGTCGAAAACGCGAAAATTTGCGAGTAATTTTGAAGTTGAAAAATCAAACCAATTTTTGTGTTTTTTT
>VUJU01001903.1:0-46427 GCA_009835225.1 Aphis craccivora
CATAAAAAAAAAAAACGAAAAACTAAAACTCTAAGTATTTAGAAATAATTATGAAAACATTGAGTTCACCTTCGTAGTAAGAGAGTGATTAATGATTATATACTCGTATTATGTTTAAATTACTAATTACAAGTTGAAGGGGTGTGTATAGTGAATTATGATTAAAAAAAATCTTCTTAGACTATTTTACTTGATATTATCATCTAATGGTTATCAGAATAAAGTAATAGAATTTTAATTAATATTAAATAAATATAATAATAAATAACGAATTCAATGATAAATATAATATAATTAATAGATATCTATTTTAAAAATACTACTTATCTTACTTGATATATATAATAAATATAACTAAACAAAGCATATCAAAGGGTTTGATGCTAATATTCAGACAAGAAACTTAGTTACATAATAGTACTATTTAAAATAATATATTGTAAAACAAAACGAAAATGTAGTATAGTTTACCTTACCGATAGCTTAGTAGAGACACATGAGCAAACAATGAAACGAGAAAATACTTTGTCATATGTATAAAACTATGGGTATTATATAACATTGACAAGGAATATTATTATACATTTTTCACAGTAATTAAATATGAACGAATTTAAGTTCACGCAAACGTCTGGTATGTATGAAATACTTGTACACACATAAACCTTTATAATATTTTTATTAAAATACTATAGATAATGGTGTTTTATACTTTTATAGTCACTATATACTTTTGAATTCCATATTAAACATAGTATGTAGTACCTTGTATACATTTATTCGTTTGTTTGATATAATATATATATATCATATTCAATAATCTATTGTCGAGCTTTTAAAAAATCTTGTCTTGAACACCGTTTCGGTTCGCACAGTTTCTATACATATAAGTAAAACATATTATGCGATTTATGATACAAATCGCCATTAAAACTATTTAAGAAATATTTGTTAAAGTTATTTCTACTTCAATACGTCCATTCGTACGTAATACAATCATAGTAAGTTGTGTAGAGTAACCTATAAATATGATGATAAAAAAAAGTATAACGTTATAGGTTTGTTAACTAAAAAAATTCTACTATATTTTCAAAAACTACGCTAAAAGGTATATCATATCACATATTATATCAGAAGCAACAAAATTATTAATAAGAAAAATAATAATATAAATCGGTCGCATGTGTATTGTGTATACATTTTTTTATACCTACTCAGTATTCAGTACACTGTTACAAAATATTAAATACACAAAATCTTGCAAAGTTCATAAAAAATACTAATAATAATTAAGCCACACGTTTTATTAAAATATTACATTTGTATAGATAATAAAAAATAGATGTCCAGATAATAATTATAATAACGGAACAGTATATTGTCGAACGTCTGGCATGCAATAACGAACCATTCGAATGTAATCGAAATTACGCAAGACACATAAAATGTAATACAATTTCTTAGTGTCACCCTGCCTATCGGTCACAATAATTATAAACATTATTCCACAGCCGCATGCCATCCAGATTCTGAGCTTAATTTCATCTTTTTATTGGTAATTTTATTGGTAAGTACATTTGTAAATTTATTACTTTTCTAATAAATATTTTTTTGAGGATTAATTTTTAATTGTTATAGATAATTTTTATTCACAAATCAAAAACAAACAAAAAGTTTTTTATGATGACGAAATGTAATTACAAAAATTTGAATATATCACTTAATCGACGTCACAATATTTAATAATATAAATAAATATTTAATAATTTCATTGGTGATGAAAATCAAAAAAAAAAAATCGTAAAAATGTAAAAACCCTTTACTAATTTACTTTATTTTTAGTATGTCAATATTTTTTAAGTTTAATGAAATGTTTTTTAGTAATAGTCATCGAACACGTAGTCCGAAAGATGGTAACGACAGCTCTCTGCTTAGTGTCTTTTTTTAGTGCAGCAGTAATAATTGTCATTTAACGAGTATGGATGGCTGATTCTGCTTTGAAGCGAGTAAGTTCTTGTTGCATGTGAATGGCATATTTGTACTTTGACGTTGGTGACAATGAGATAGATTATTAATTTATTTTAATATTTTTAAATGACTTAAGTAAAGTATTATAAAGAACCTTAAATTACATTTCCAAAGTTATTAATCCAGAGAAAAACGTTATCGATATTATCCTTGTATAGAAAAAAAAATAAAATGTCAAAAGGGTCTAAGAAGGAGTCAACATAATTTTATCACTTATAAAAAAAAGTTAATATAAACATTTTTTGATAATTGTATGTATCAAAAATGGTTATTTGTTTTTGAGTTGAACTAAGATAATTAAATCAATTTTGTAAAACACTGGTTTTACGTAGAAACTCCCGTTTTTCCTAAATTTATTTTTTTACTAATCCCAACTATTTAGGTAACTTTTTACCACCCAATATTCCAACTACATTCAAGTTATAATTCAAATTGATATTTGATGCATTATTTTTTAGTCAAAAGGTGATAATTTATATAAAAATAAAAAACCACATTCATTTATCCACTTTGAATATAAAATACATCACTATAATTTACTGTGAAAACATAATATTTACTTTTAGTAAAAATATTATAGTTTAAAATATATTGCAATCATATTTTAATTGTTAACAAATTTATTGTAAAAAAAAATATATGGCTTTAACCTGGTTCTTTCTAAGTTCGTGCCAAACTCATCGTTTGTCAGATTAGATTTATGTCATGCATTTCTTTGCCAAAAAAGCTATTCGTACAGCCGTAAACAGCTGTAAAAATAATGTTCTTTTTTTACATTTTTTACATAAGAGTGCTAGGTGTTTTCTATCATAACAGCGCATTAACATATTATATTAATTTTTTTAATCCGTAAAACCAAAAAAAAAAAAACTCGTACATTACATTTCATTAATTTTGTTTGTATAGGTAGGTGTTTACATTCTATTTTTTTTAGAGTTTTGATTTAATTATGGTTCTTGAAAGATCATTTATAAATATTTTATGTTCTTAAAAACTCATGTGCTTACAAAATTTATGTAGTTTAAAAAAATCATTATTTTTAGAAGTAAAAATTAAAAACAAAAAAATTTTGTATACGTATAACGTCATAAATGTTACACTGTTTGTGTATAGTAATACACACACACACACACATACATATATATGTATATATATATTATATAAATTTATATATATATTACACAGGTATACATAATATTTCAAAGTTGAATACATATTATTTTCATTTAGCTAATGTAACGAAATAATATATTATAACAATATAGTTTTATTACAGTTCTATATGTTAAATTTGAATAATTCGATAAAAAAATAAAAAATAAATGTTTATGATGATGATAGTGAAAATGTTCATTTAGAAGGCTAAAAAAAATAAATGGAATATAAGATAAGATAGGTAGTATTATTAGTATCATTACATTATATGAGGAAATTATTCTTAATTTGTTTCTGTTATGAAAAAAAATACTACCTATCTTAAGCATGGTAGTTTATTAACCAATTTACAATCAATAATAATTTTAAAAAATATAACAGCAAAATAATAAAAATAATAATAATAATTTAAAACAAAAGTTTACATTGTGAAAAAAATTATAATAACAATATACGAGTCGGTTGACGAATACATCACGATATTATATGCTGGAATAATGAATATTAAAAAACATATAATATTTTATTATATATGTATTATTTATTCATTTACATAGTATAATATATTTATATTACATATACAATTGGAAAAATATTCACAGCACACTAATAATGCATCGCTTCGACGCTAAAGTCATGTTTTAGTATTAATGTAAATGTAAAAAAGTGCGATATTCGATTTTTACTTTCTTAATCGAAAAAGTTATCCGACAGATTATTCCCATGGCTTGTTTATCTTACAACACGCTCCTATATTGTATTGAAATTTAAAACCACGCGTCATCTGTCGGAAAATTACCAAACCTCTAAAGTATAACGACAGACGCATATTATTATAATATATAATAATATATTAGGGCTGGTAATACCATATAATAATAATAATAGTATAATATGTCGAACGCCGAAGTACGACGTATTGTACGGCGTAAGTGAAAGAAATTTCCAAAACCATCCGAAAAGTCGTCGTCGCGATGTCTTGTGACGACACTGTGAAGTAATAATAATATATCGCCGAACATTATATATTAACTCCCTTCGCCGCACGGCGTTCGTTCGACAAAAACCGCAAATAAATATATTTACACACCGGAAATGTTTTTAACCCTGGTCCGCCGCCGGCGAGTCAGTGTCCGTTTCCTATGGCAGTGATAGTGCGGGCGGCTGGCGCTGAACGACGTTCGGCGAAAGAGCGATGGAAAAATTAGAGTCACGTCGTTTCCGTATATAGGCAGTTATAGATGTGTATATGTATACCTATTACGTATAGAAAATGACCGGTATTAATGTATTATCGCATTGTTTCCATATAAATGTTACCGTTGAAATAATTGTATCATTAATAATATCGTATACTATTATATATCCAATCGCGTATTATATAGGACGATTATTTTCCTAGTATTAACGATCGGCGTCGCGTTAACATCATATCACAATTCTCGGGACGGAAAAGCAGATGAAAATAGAATTTAAAACAAAATGATTATATTGATACGGTTTTCGTTTCGAATGTCAGCCGCTATTATGTTATATTTCAAAGGGTTAAATAGGCACGAACAATATACAATATTACGATGTCGCCTGCTCGAATGATGATATGTTGGTGTATATATATATAATATATTTTACACGCGCGAGCGTGTGTGTGTGTATACTGTATATATTTTATTATATCCGGTTTTTGTTCCGGACATTTCTGCACAAACTGATGTTGGCTGGTTTTTTTTTTTAAGGAATCTTTAATGTACTATACATATATAATTATATGTCGTTTAACCGGAAAATATCAAAAGGGGCGTTACGTAATACTAATAGAGCAATAGCGAATATGTTGAATAATAGTGGTCGCATGTATTGTATTAACTTAGACAAAAGAAAACGATATCTGTGTCAAATTACTATAGACATATTATATTATATATTACAAATAATATATATTCAGTTTAATACAGAAGTATTTGTAAATTATTATTATCACTGACATTTAATAATAATTATCGAATTTTATTCTAGTAATGCAATGGAATCTAACTAACAAAAAACAAGTCACAGTATAACAGTATATAAGATTTTGGAAGAAAGTTGTGTAAATTGCATTTAAGCGATTTTATCAATGAATAAATAATTACAATTTATTATATTAAACAATGTTATTTTAAAATTGTTTTATTTTTTCATTACATTAAAATTAATTTAATATGCAAAAACGTTTTATCTCCTGCTTAGGCAAGTATAGACCAATGGCATACCGTTGTATCCAGTCATGGTATTTTGTTATTTTTTAAACATATTATAAAATATAAATATCGTATTATCACATTATAAATTATAATATCACATACAATTATTGCAAGAAAACATATTTTTTAAAATTATTATTAAATAAACGAACAACGATTACCGCGATATCACACAATTACTTAATGTAGGGTACTAGTGTTTATACGTATTTTTAAAATCTCAAATTGACAGAATATTTAAATGTTATGTCAACAAAAATATAGCAATTGTGTATTTTGCTTTTTATTTATTACTCATTCGTGTTTTAGTTAAGCGGTACTTTTGGTCAAATGAAATTAAACATTTGATTGAAAAAATAAAATAATAAACATAAAACGTCAAAAATGAATTGATGGTTTATGCAAATCGTATCACCGCTCACCATAAATATTAATCCAAATATTATTTGCTAGTCAACTGACGATTATTATTGTAGGTTGTATATACCTATACATATTATGAAAATAACCTATACATATTATGAAAATAATAAATGTTGCGGTTAAATTTTGAACTGTTAAGCAACAGTATTAAACGAGTTTTTTGTTTTATTTATATGAAGTACACTATAAATATATATATTTTTTTATATATTGTGTATAATATATGTCCTATAGTCGTGTAATGCCAAAAATAATAATCCACAGTGTAGGTACTCCATCAGTCTATCGCATACACAATAATACTCAAGCCGTTATATTTTATACTAGTTAGTGAAATTAATTTATAATTGTGACCGCATCATAAAATTAATTTAAAAAAATTATATTTCGATGTAAACTATATTAATACATCAAAACAACATTATTAAGAGCCTAGTCATTCTTGTCATGATCAACAAATCGTTTTATGCCCTCATTCGCGTTATTCAAATAAACATTTAAAACACTGGTTATTTAAATTATAAATAGTTTGTTAAAAATTGAATAGATTCTCCCGAGCCGTGAAGGGCGTGAACTATATGCATCACTTCAAAACGTCAAAATGAACCATCCGTAATATATAGTAGTTGTACAAATAACTAGAATGCATAATATATTGTTAAATATTCTTATACGTATATATTTCAAGGAATCTAGTTCAAAACTGACATTATTTCACGTTTAATATTTAAACGGATCTATGTATAATAACGTTTATACCCCGAGGCCTTAGTGAGAGCATGTTACTTTCCATTCGATAAAAACGGTACCTACCTTATTTCTCATTTCTGTAAATAAAAAAAAATCGTATCATTTCGTTTATCTATATAATATATGAGTTTTACCCTTATATAGGGGTATAATATAATATTATGATCTAAGATTGTGTGGTCGGCGACGATTAGTTGAGTTAAAAGGATTCACGCCACAATTATTGTTCAAATAGCGTAAAAAACTCTAAACAATACTTAATTTTTCATAAGCATAATGTTAGTTTTTATGTAATGTTTAACTTGAGACATCAGAAAATCTCATCGAAATCATTGAATGTATAATCGCACCACGTTTTATTCGCAGGTTAGGTTGCATCAGTTGTATTTGAAATGTATACGATTTAATATACAAAATATATATTGGTTTACATAAACGAACAGTGCCAGCATTATTTTTTGATGTTTTCGGGAAGTCCTTTTTATATTTTTTTTTTTCTAGTACTTTTTCTTTATTCTAGTTCTTATTTTTAAGTGCTTTTATAGGGTTTATTTTCAATTATTTAGATTTTTTATACTATATACTATATAAGGAATATCCTGTGATGATACAAATTTATTATTTTTTTTTTTTTTAGGACGAGAATTTACCTTTTTGATTGTAAATTGTTAGGAAAATGTTTTTTTTTTTTAATTCATATGCATATAAATAAAAATATAAACTAATATAGTTATAAAAATGTGTAGGTATACCTATGTATTATTAAGGATACTTGGTGTTAAAAAGTGTATATACAAATATAACATAGGCGTAATATAAAATTTAGTATTTGTTATTATACTTTAACCATATTTACAAATTATAAAATATTGTTAATGGATTATTAATTATAGTACTTATAACACTAAAATTCCAAAATTATTGTATTCTATCTATATATAACTATTTTTCTCAATGGGTACGAAAAGTAAAATAAATCTAAAACGTCCCGTTCAAATTTCGATTTAGACCTATCAATATTTTAAAAAACGTCACTGGCATAACAATTTACAGCAAAAAAGGTTGGTTTTTATTTGAAAAATTTAATAAATATGGATCACCTGCAGAGTACTTTCCTTTAAATCGTACGAAAATCGAAATAATAGAACATGTCGTGGTCCTTTAAGCATCACTACCTAATACTTAAAAATAACTGTACTCTTTAGTATTCGAATAGGTACATTCATCGGATTAATTAAAAGGAAACACGCGGTGCGAGCACTCGCGTTGGATCCTTTATCATCTGTTTATTATGGTGTAAAATATGGAGTTTTTATTTCTGTAAAATCGCCGCGAGGCCGTCATAACAATGCACGTGTTTTTGCAAATTATACGACATTATATAAATTACACTGCGCAGAGATGGTCGATCGCTGCAGCATCGTCCGAGAAAAGAGCAACGGATTTATTGCTATTATCATCATTATTATTATTTTCAAAACAGAAACGGTGGTGTCCAACACATATTATATTATTATCATTACGCAGACATAATACCTGTCCTCCGCAGTCGTACTACACGCGTCGTGTCCCAGCGCTTGCGTATATCTGTTCTCGCGCGACGACGACGGTGGCCGCCACACGTATAATATTATTATAGTTTCCGGTCGTTCCCCGCACGAAGAAAAACGGCGTTCCGCCACAGCCGTCGGTTCAGTAACGCCGTTGCCGCGAAACGCGTACCACCGTCTTCTGGTGTCGGTCCCGCCGATTCCTTACGCCGGTTTCGCTGGCACACGTTCGGCGATCATTCGTAAATAATATTCACACACGACATTCATAATCCGTCTAAGATTTTTTCTTATTACCCTCATCATCATCACTGTACTTACCCACCGCCGTAGTAATATTATTTTATTATTATTATTATTTTTTTTCATTATTTATTAATTGTTAGATATCGATAATAATTTACTATTCACGTCCGACGCTGGTAGAGTGTCTACGATTCGAAATCAGGTAATCTCATCTTATACTATATAATATATATTAATTATTATTCTATAATTTACAACGATAGTATGTATAGTGTACCATATTATTATTATTATTACCACTTAAACCGTTATCGTCGCGTTGTTTCAATGATGGTTTCACACACGATCGACGAATTTCCATTATATTAAATTGTATTATATCATATAGATACACACTATAATATTTATTTATAAAATATATTTAGTGTCGTACGATAGTTAATTTGCGCACGTTTTTTTTTTTTTTTTTATGGAACGAATATAATATCGGAAACCAGTGTCGGATTCATTCAAATACATACATATGATATTCCTTTTTTTTTTTTGTAAAATAGTATACATCTAAAAACGAATTGATTATTTAGTACATAAAGCATGCCATGCAAGCGTCATAGCAAAAATAATATATTAGTTATAACTATCACATACAACAGCTGTATATACAAATACACAAGCTAGAAATTAAAAAAAAGAGCCGGTAAAAAAAAAAAAAAATACTACCTAGTTGGTATATTTTACATATAATATAAATAAAAAATATATTTTACAGGCTTAAAGGTCTAAACGATAAGTGGTATTGAGCATGTTTGTAAACATGTAGTACATATACATAATTCGATAAAATTTCAAACCTTTTTTCGAGATTATTCAATCATCTGTTTTATCCTCCAAAAAATAGCTTTAAGTTGTAAGTCTTTGGGGTTAGGTTTTGTAAAATATGAGGCTGAAACAAATGCCTTTAATAATTTCCGTTAAATTTTACTCTGGTATTAGTTTAAAATTGTTTATTATGCAGTTTGGGAACAATTTATTATAATCGTATCGATATAATATCATTAATCACACTTTTCGCATTGGATCGATTAGCATCGTTTCAATAACTCGCATATTATACGTACAAAAATAATCTGCGCGTGTGGTACCAAATTGAGAACATATTATCATACATCATAATTTATCGTTGATATATCTAGCAGTTAGCTGTAGGTACCTATGCCTAATCGCGATTGGAATTTTATTTTGCTGTGCGGATTTAATCGATCCAATCGTTATAATATTAACGATCTTTATTTATTATATACTTTATCCATGTACCGCATTGTCTGTACAGCGGTTGAAAGACGCTAAAGATGCTTACTACGTGCGATTGCGTCTAGACCGTATATCCACGTCTCCTACATGATTGTAATCCTGCCTCAATGTTTCTTAAATCTGTTGCTGACACAGACCTGAATCTCTAATCTCACACTTCTATCTGACATCCCAACTGGTAAAATCTACTCTCCAACACTTCCATAATCCGCATTACATTCAAAATACCATATCACAGGATTCGCTCACCTGTTCCGGTTCCCCGTCCCTATTTCTCGCGAAAACTAAATATTTACATAATTTTCTCTATCCAAAATAATATCATATGCACTACAGCAATCATGAAACCACTTTTTATTCCAACTCCTACACATATTACGTTATTCTGTGCTGTACTGTAAAAATCGACCTTTAATATGACAAAAAAAAAAAACATGAATATTTGATACAATGCAAACCGTGCCGATAGTACTGAAAGACAAAACGTTTCGGCCCGGTACAAAAGCCGCTTCAATTATTATTATCGTCGCCAATAAAACAAAAACCATTAAACCCGTCCGCTGCCTGCGATACAGATAAGCTACCACTTGGCGCCATCGCTCTTAATATCTAAAATATAATATAATATAGTTGACAGGGAATTTTCATCGAATGTCAATACAAAATATTAATATTTTATAGATGATACATGTGTATTTATAAAGGAAGATACCTAGGTATTATTATTTGGTATATTATTCATATTCATTGTACCTATATACATTGATTAATCTGGGATTTAATTATTTAATCGTAAAGTGTTTTATATGATACGTAATACGTTTTAATGTTACACGTCATATTATTATAATTTCATTTTCTCAATATCTTACACACGTTATTTAGAAATAAACGATCCAGGTAATAAGCTTTAAAATAATTATGATATTCAATATTTATATACATATATCCGAAATTATTTTAACTCAAAAGTAAATAATACTGTGGTTGTATTACAAAATAAATAATGTGATCTATAATTACAAAACTATTTATACTCTAATTATGTGAATAAATTAAAAAAATGTATACAGATATTCATTTATTTTTATTTTGAATATCAATTTTTAATCAGGGGCAACTTAATACTTTTAATTGGGATGAGTATAAAATCAGTTTCAATTCAATCGTTGATTCATTGTATCTATCATATTGTTACTTTTATTAAAAAAAAAAAAACAAGTATAGAGTATAAGACGTACTACCACCGTATAATTGCTTTTTACTATAAAACAATAAAAAAAATAATATGTATTTCAGAAATTTAATTGAGGAATAAATCACGTTTTTATTTAATTTGTGACTGAAATTCTACATTTTGTTTTAATTAAAATTGTAATTATAAATAAATTAGTGAATGTATAACTATGAATCTATAAATGCCATTTATGTTTAAAATAACTACTTTAGATAATTATTTCAAAAATCAATATTAAACAATTATTTGAAGTTTTTAGTACAAAATATATATATTTATTAAATTATTATACATAATACATATTATAAGAAGTAATATAAACATGTCAACACAACTATAACTAATTATTAATTAAATAATTGTTGTTATTTTTTACACTATTATATAATACTTTTGAAGTTAAAAATGTATATTTTATAAGATTTTAAATATTAATATTGATAAAATTAAACGAAAAAAAATTTTATTAATGAAATAAATAAAGTTTAATTTTTATTTATACATTTGTATTCGTATTATCTAATAATTGTACTACTAAGTTAAAATTCCATTAAATGACAGCTGCCAAATGTAAAATGGACAAATACTTTGGTGGTCCGCCCGTTATTACTTATTTTTTTTTGTTCACTGGACCGATTTAGATTATTTATTTATTTTTTTTTTATTGAAAAGAGGAGGACATCTATAACGTTCTACGAGCCCATACTTTAAATTAAATTCATTTATAACAAAAAATACCGTTAAAATTGTCTGGTATACCTATAATTAAAAAGGGAACTTCAAACAAAAGTGTGATATAATGTTAAATTGTTTATACTTTCAGAATAAAATAATTTTCAATGTCAGTTTAATGTGCAAGATTACAATAATAATTTTTTAAAAACCAATAACGTTAAGGGTCCAGGATAATGATACTTTTGATAAAAAGCTGTTTTCATTTCATTTATTTTTATTCAAAACTGAATTATTAGATTATACAAATGTTATTAAAGTTATATTTTAGAATATATTAATTTATCCAAAAGAACTTACATTACTTAATATCATATTTTTATACGTCTCTATATCATTTAAATATTATATATTAAATAGGTTTAATATGAATAGTTTCGTAGTGAAATGATAAAATACTACAGTTTTTTAAATCTTTAATATGTAGAATGATTAAAACAAATTTTGTATTTAATATTATAATCATGTATAATGGCAGAATTATACAACAACCGTATTGGCTAATAGAAAAACAAATTATTAATACTGAAGTATATTCTAAACGCATCTTAATCATTTGATTTTTAATATTTTTTTAGTGATTTTTGAATATTTCCGATATGTTACTGTTACAGCATTCTTATTAGAAATAGATTTATAGAATTCGCTTTAATTTTGTATATTTATATAAAAAAAAAAATATAGCATTAAGGAAATTAACGAACTCTATTTCTTATGTTTCAAATCACACCCTTCACGCAGATCTGAAAATCTAAACTGTAAAAGAAGAAGCAATAACTTATTACAAAAGATTCCATAATCGGCTTGCAACTCATTCCAATCCTCTAATTAAAGCTCTTTCATCAAATAGTATTCCTGGTAATCCTCCAAGACGCTTAAAACACAACTAGTGTAGAGATATGTTAACTTAAAAAAAAAATTAATTATATGTAAAAATTAATGTATAACCTCACTTAAAAGTGTCATCACTGGGTGGCTGCTTTTATCAAGTTTATTCATGTATTTTATATTATTTTAGCCAATACTCTTATTGTACCTTGAGGTACAGATTGTGTATATAACAATAAAGGTAAAACATATTTATAAAAATAACCATACAGAACCTCCTAACAAAATTTAGAAAAATTCAAATAATATGGATCGACGAATAAATGTAATACCTTTCATAAAAATCATCCACTCCAGTCTCAAATAATAGGAATTAAGATAAATGTTTTAATATAATATAAACTTTTTGGATTTATTCGCGAAAAATATTCGCTTAGGTACAATAAATGAAATTATATTCTTTGAGTTTCTATATTATATAAAATAGTTTAATTTTATATTAGACTTTAATAGGTAGTTAAAGTTAAATAGTAAATGCCTATAAATTTAACTACAGACGCGTTATAATCTTATATTGCTCAAAACAATATATCGATTGGATGTGATTTGAATAATATTGTCTTAAACAGTAAAACCATAATGTTTACGATGATGGATTATTGAAATCTTCGTTATATAATGTCTGTAAGCAAATAGCTAACCGAATGTTACACATATAAATGTAATGCATTAAGCAATATCATTTATATTCGTGTGTCGTATATGCAAAATATTCTAGTCGGGAATAGAAT
Source organism: Aphis craccivora (assembly GCA_009835225.1). Classification (NCBI taxonomy): domain Eukaryota; kingdom Metazoa; phylum Arthropoda; class Insecta; order Hemiptera; family Aphididae; genus Aphis; species Aphis craccivora. The sequence continues at coordinate 13,295 of VUJU01001903.1, forward strand.
TTCAGTGAAATTGACGTTGTCTCATAAAACGTTGTCAACACATGGCATATTCTGCAAATTGTTTAAATATCTATTCGGTTCAGTTTCTGTTTATGGTTGTGAGCTTATATTTTGTATTCGGAATATTCTATAATAGTATACGGATTGTGTGTACGAGTTAACAAATTGCACGGAAAAATAATGCGGAATCGTGCACCCCCGACAGGAATCAATAAATGATGTAAACCGGAATTTTTTTACGTTAATAAATATAAGGATTCCAATTGTGTAGTTCAGTGTATAAATAGTTGTATACCTTAAATAAATTTACATAGTTTAGCTGTAAATTGTGTTCATAAACATTTTGTCGAGTTAACTATAGGTAAATAGTATACACATATTATATATTGCGTATGTAGCCTTTTAGAATTTGTGTTACAATTTTATTTTTATAATAATATTTTTCTTCAGGTGTATACAGTATACACGCGTTGAATTAAAATCATTGTTTGTTATTATAATAATTTAATAAATTGTAATTTTTAAACCACTCGTTTACGTCTCGACATTTTTGTCATATATTACATTGATCATTTATTAACATTAAAATGCCCTATTATTTTTATTTATATTTATATTTAACTAAGTAGTGAAGATATTTTGAAATATAATGTTTCAACCACAAGGCCACAGGTAGTTGAATAACTGTAAAAATGCTTTGATATTAGGTTCTTTGATATTGTTCTATTATATTTATATTTAGATATATATATATACACATATAATACTTGAAGACAAAGTAACTTCCTAATCGTGTTCTCTCTCCCTCTATCATCTAATAATCTAGTTAGTCAACTATGTGATTTTATAATTAGTTATGATACAGTACTTAATTAACTATTCTCCTTTTAAATTCAAAACTAAATAATATTATAGTACTAATACAAACATTGTATTAAATATAAGTATGATAAATTACAATAACAAAAACTATTATATAAAATATTGTTATACTAACTTGATGCATATTTCTGGAATAATAAGAAATATAAAATTATCATGAAACTTTAAACTTGGGGTTTTTGTACAATGTTTAAAATATTACTATAATTATTATAATATTATTATCATTGAAATTCAAACTTTCAATAAACAAGATTTAACAATACAGTTTAGTATACAAATTAAACTGTACACGGTACGCTCTAAAGGTTATTATATTTAGGTACTGGTTTAATACGCGTCTACCGAAATTAACATATTATTTAACAGAAATATTTAACTGGAATAGTAAACATACATTTTGTTTTGAGACGACGATCAAATTGCATTTTCCTTGAAACGGCAGCAGTGTAGTAGGTACTTACTTTTTGATATGAAATATCCACTTGAAACATTAAAGTTCAGCCAGCAGTAGACTTTAATAATAATAATAATAATAAAAAAAATACACACATATATATAATAGATATAGATATGTATGATATTTTTTTCTGTGTGTGTGTAATAACATTCCGGACCGTCGAGAAAACAGGTATAGGTTTTTATTACAAAACGTATATAGGTTTGCAGTTCAAAACTAGTGTTTACCATTTCTGGACGTGATGGTTATACGAGAACGTGATATAACGTTTATAAATTGGATATCCATGTCCTCGCTCAAAGAAATGAAAAAAAAAAAAATCAAAACGCAATGTTCACCCAAAGCTGCGGAGAACGGTAGACATTATATCATACTCAGAAACGTGGTTTGTCGTTTTTTTCAGATCAAGTAAAAAAAAAAAAAAATAATAATAAATAATAATAATAATAATAAAAATAAACTCTTGCTGCTTATACACACAAGTATTTTAATACTCCTGAAACAAACCCAATTGTTGTTATAATCGTTAGTAAATACCTATTTCACTTTTCACCTCCAAATAATAGAATGTTATGTTAGACGGATAACCCACCCGATCGGTTATTCAATTCACTCATCGAGTTTTACTATTACTACATTTATGTATATAGATATACCTAAATATGAAATCATGTAACTTTTTGATTCATCAATTTCACATTACAGGCATTATAATAAAAATATGGGGAAAAAAAATGCCAAGAGTTCCGTTGATACTCCACATTTGAAAAATGTATGAATTATATACGAATTAGGTACTGATGAAAATTATGCATTCGTAACAGAGAACAGTTAAACAAAACAATTAATAATCGTCCAACACATTTTAGAACAATTCGCGTTATACATAGATAGTAACCAAACGTCTTGTCGAGTTAAATCTCGAAGTATATAATTTAATAATTAGTTATGTACGTCTTAAATTTAGAGTATAAGATTTAGCATAAAATAATAGGTTAATTATAATTAATAAATATTTGACGATATAAGTCAGTGTTTTTAACTGTTAACTTCTGCTGTTATGCTTACAGTTTTTTGAAAATCATTGCAGGAAGATAAGTTCTATATTATATAAACATTATAAACGGATATTCAGATTGGTATAATAATATATAGTACTTTTTTTGCGGTTCTATATAATGGGTATACGCTACATTATATCGTATAAGTTTCCTTTATTTATTTCTTAAGTTTTCTTTTGTACGACTTCATAACAAGAGGCAACGCATGTATTTTCGTAATGTCATTTGTAAATCAAAGGCCTCATCATCGCCCAATCCCCCGCTCCCACCCCGTCGAGCATTTCTGGTTTTGCACTTTGACTCCGTCGGTGAACTTCGTTGCGGAACTTTGCCCTTTTGTTCAATGACCTGTGTTCCCTGTACGCGTACTTCAGGACTGGCGTCTGTGCTTCCTGCAAAAGTGCAAAGTTCCAACATATATTTTGATTTGCTCGCGTTACATCCATCCGTAACGTCTGATGTTCACAACATTTAAGGTTGACTGTAAACGTTTTAATACTGCTATACAGAATAACTGGTGTGGTTAGCATCGCGTTTTACTATTTCAATGTAGGTACATAAAATGTATGTTTCAATCTTTAACTATATAATATTAGTTGTATGTACAGTATATATACTTGACTCATAGATACATACTAATGCGATATATCATATAAATATATGATAGTATATATATATATATATTTAATCTCTTTCTTTTATATGCATTGCGATTATTCTCAACGCGTATTTCCGATTATAACGTCCCGACTATTCGATTGGTACGGTTATGATAGAAACTTTGATGGATACATATACAAACAGCTGAATCATCGTTATTCATACTTTGTGTTCAGTTCTCGAGAGCACATAATATTAATGGAATAAAATCATCAATTGATGTATCATACAGTTTTTTTTTGTAAACTTGATTATAGTACAGTTCTGTACAAAATTATAATATATAGTTTATGGTATATATGTATAGGGTATAAAACACAGTTTTTTTTATTGTTATTAGGTAAACTATAGAAAAATCGTTGAAATTATAATATTACTCTGCAGTGCAATTCACGTGAACTTAATTTTTAAAAATATCCTTTAGCACCTCCGATCGGAACTTTATTGTCATTGATCGATGTACCATTGGTGCGTCAATGCGTCATGTGCGCAGCGTAATGGTTAATGATCGTTCGATTTTTCTTGCCGATTTTATCGTTCAGTACCGTTAACCAAATCCTATAGCCATTGTGCAGGAATTTATGGTCTAGAGGAAAATCGAATTTGGTAGATGTTGTGTACATATTGCGGTTCGGGGGTATATAATCGACAGCGATCAAATCAAATCGTAATTATCATCTGATAAATGTGTTGTATATATATAGAGCAGATCGAACAATACGTTAGTTCAAATCATACATTATTTACACTACAGACGACGCTCATTATTCCTGTGCTTTATACAATGTAACAATAATAAGTATATTTTATCGGCATCTCGAATTGGTTTAGCGTGGGTTTATGAAATTATCCAGTGATGTTTTGGACATTGCTTGCCGGCTACTAAATTATTATTCTGTTGCGATTCCGTCTTGGCTTAGTTTCATTAGCTAGAAGCTTCTATTCTAGATGAATAATTTTTAAATAGTTTATAATCAGGTGAAGTTCTGTCATCGTATTTCTTTTGATAAATTAATTCCCTATGTTCAAAATCGCATTGAGTACTACTAATTAAACAAATAATGAACGCATATTACTTTTGATGTCTCAAGCTAGTACTGAACAACTTTTGATTTTAATTTTCTAAATTTACTTTATGCTTATTGTTTTCTATGTTTTTTCCTTTAACATAAAATCATAGTTGGTTCTAAAGGGATCAGCTCGTATATTTTATAATGAATAAATATACAATATATTATATTATAAAATATATATATCATACGTGTAACGTTCATATTTTAGACCTACGAAGTATATTAAACAAGGAACTCAAAACATGTAAAACACAGCGAAATTACGTGAATCTATAACTAAACGGAAATCACACACACTTCGCAAGTATATTATATTTGCGTCATAATAGTATATAGTGCTTATGTTTTTGAGTTAATAATACCCACACAGAGACATTTAAAGTTACTTAATATTCGTTTTATATTGATTGTAATGTGGTTTTTTTTTTATTGAATAAATCGTATTTTATATAAGACCGCCGACTGGCAGTTCAGTTAAATTCGAGTCTACGACTTTGTTATATTGCCGGCGAATAAAACGTATAAAACGTATTAAGAACGAACTCAAAAACAGAAATTGGTAAAAAATCAAACAAAGTGAAATAAAATAATGATATGTCCAAAAAACGACGTTTGCAATATAGTAATATTATTTTGACTAGATTTATTACAGAGCCATATTGGCATACCTATATATTGACGGGACAGAACGTGGGCACTCAAAGTCAAAATATGAAAAAAGTAAATCTATATATTATTATGTATATAATATAAATTAAACTATATTTGTATGAAACTCATACATTTGAAAAATACTAAACCAATTGGAACAACTTTGGACACAATGCATCACATAATTACTTGCGAAAGAGTTCTTTGTTTCGTTTTAACCCATATAAGTTCATAAAAGGTAACTCACATTTTCGTATAAAATAAAATGTATTGTTTGTTTATTATTCAAATGTCACGTAAATTAAAAATAAATTTACATATTTGTGTAGCTCATTATTAATCCAAAAACTACTTGAGTGATTTTTTATGAAAATTACAGAGATTGTTGTTAGAGATATCATAAAAGTTAAAAAATAGCATAAACAAGTTTAAAAATATTACAAATTATATATTAAATTTTCGACATTTTAATTGACAGTTACAGTGGAATTAGTTCATAAAGTGAGGTACACAAATGACGATTTGACCATGAATTGAGGCAGAATAAAATCAATATACACCTATTATATAATATATAATATTATAATATATTATATAATATCTCTATAATTTATATTTTATTAATTTATTTTACAGATGAAGTCGGGTAATCGACAAGTTATTGATAATAATGTCGTAATAAATACGGATAATTAAGTTAACATTTAAAAAAAAAAAATATTAATATCATGTTATATTTAAAATTAATAATAAAACATTGCCACAACAATATTTAAACATTACAACTAGGTATTGTTATTATATGACTGTTTAAACAAAATCAGACAAGGTTTGTGTTTTTGGGTAAAGAAAAAAATTTCATTCTCAGCATTCATCAAACGCTATATTTAGTCAAATTACTGAAATTAAATAGTGGTCATCTGAAAAATAAATAAATAACGTTAATAAATTATATACGTTTATTCGACTACGTTATTTATTTATAACTTTAATGATACCGATCGTCATACGCATATTTACATCCATTTTGAAAATATTTGTTCGACCGCTTATGTTTTTTAGTATTATCCTTTTAAACACGAAAATTTTTTAATTTTTCTAGCTAGGTACAATTTTTTTTTTCAATTGATAACAATTTAAATAAAATCAATATGAAATGAACTAATAGTAAACAAGTGTCTCTAAAAATAACCTATAATTCAAGACATATTATGTTAATATTCAATATTATTCCTTAAAATTTTTGTAAAAAAATGTTTTATCATATATTTATTTTTAATAAAATATTAGGTAATTTTGAAATGTAATAAAGGTTATTAAGTTGTTAGTAGAGATATGCTTAAAATGCTTAAATATAACTGTTAGATTATACTCATTAACATGTTTTCAGAACAAACTAGGTTTGTATTTTTATTATATTTCAAGATTATAAGTTTAATTTTTTTTTTGTTATTAACTCTGTGCATAACAATAAAAACACCATAATATTTATATATTGACAGTCATATACGTATATTATATAGTGAAATTTCTACGTATTTAACATTGAATAATTAGATTATTTTACTCATTTTAAACTGTTAAGAAAATTATATTTATGAATTGCAAAATTAATATCATCTGGAAAATGTTCACATAAATTAAATACAATAAACATCAAAGAATATAAATTATATTTACTGCTATGATAAGAAATAAATATTTTTTTCATCTTGTAATTGAACATAAAATATTAAGCACATAATATATATATGTGTTTCATACATAAATTTATTTTTATTTTTTGTGGATTAAAAATAATTTGCTACTCGCTTGCTTTTAACTTAAATGTGTTCAAAAGAATGAATTACCTTTCTGTCAAGATATAAAAAAATTCTTTATTTATTTATGAAATACACGTAGTTGTTATTTATGCAATTATATCTAAATAGTTATTTCTACATATTATTATTCGATTCAAACATAATTAACAAACATGACAAAATGGCAGTACTTCAAAGTTAATGCAATAAGTACCTACCTAAAAGTATTGATATTTAATACTTTTAAAAGGCTGACTAGAAACTAAAAGGATATGAATAAAAAATGTCTAAGTTACGAAACGCTTTTATAAAAGTACAAAATATTTAAAACATTTCGGTGGCCAAATAGCAAAAATATAAGTTTTGATAACCATCATACATGCCGTCATGAATAAACAAACATTCTATATCAACTTGTTATATTTAGACGAATATAACACATAATTTGAGGTTAAATACTTCATATTTTGTTGAATTAAACTTCGTCAACTAAAACCGTATGACATATATTAGATACATCTACTTACTGAAATCAGTTTGTTTAATAATCTTATATCGCTCATGAATGCATCAAAATGTCTTAAAACACGTTTTATACATATACACAATACATTTATTCTATATTCTATATTGTATTTTATCTGTAGGCATGTCAAACGTATTTATGCGTCACTATGGAAGTTAAGATAGTTAACAATATTATGATATATCCAGTATTTCAAACATTACTTTGTACGTATGTTACAATCTTCCACAAAATACAGTTTATAGGATTTAATGTGATTTTATAATATACTACGTTAGACGATTATAAAATAATATGTATAGACATGTATGAACTATTATGTTCTTTTTTTTCAATAAAAAAATAGCATTCAAATCGCACGGTATAATCATCTGTAGGTCACTAACAGTATACGGTTCGGTTGAAAGATATCGACGGAGAAAAAACATTTTAGAACAACCCGGGTAAGTAATATACTATGAAATATTGTTCTAATTGTGTTTCATAATGGTTTTCCAAGGACAGATATTCCGAGAAAAAGGAGACTAATAATTGCCATGAAAGGATGGTCGTATATATGATGCGTGGGTATGTGTGTGTGTGTGTGTGTGTGTGGAGGGATATGAGGAAAGTTACAGCAACAAGACAAGTACTATTGTTTCACTTGACGAACATTCCAAAAAGTCACTTTAAAAGTTATCCGATAGTATGTTGTCACGGCGATAGTATAGTTAATTGTCGTGAGCTGCAACTTTTTGTATATATTATGAAATTTTTAGAAGACCAGATTTATTATCACTGTTGAACTTCGACCAAGCACAACTTAGGAAACGATTTCTAGGTCCTAAATTCCCGGGACAAGGCAGTCGTAAACACGTCAGACGCTAGAAGAGACTGCTTAAATCGCCACTTAACGGTTACCCTCATATTTTCTCGTGTTCATTTTTTCACATCCGATCGCAAATTCTGATTAGATTGACGCTAAAATAAAGTAGACCCATCTAACCTCTTATTGCCCCCCGTTGAGTATCTAATGACGTATCGACTTTCGCATTAAGTTCAAAATGAAAAATTACACGAAAATAAATAAAGTTTAGTTTTTTGTTTTTGAAATGAATATTCGTCATTATAATTTTTTTTTTTAGGTATATCCTTACTATATCTATAAATAATAAACACCAAATTACATACAATAATTGATACAGTTCTATAAACAGTTTTTAATTCTTATCAATAATAAATAATTCTCGAATTGTTCCTAATTATATTATTGAAATTAATATAATAATAATATAAGATTCCTCATGAGTTCATATTTTGTAGAATTTTGAAATTTAAACCAAAAATAAATTTTAGTTAGGTATTTTGTTGTAACTTATTTTAATATTAAAAAAAAAAAATATGTATATTCGTTGACGCTTGAACATTTTTGCTATTACTTATATCATTATCTCTTACATGCTATAGGTAAACACAGATTTTGTCAAAATATTAGTGAAAATTAACATTTTACTAATATAAAAATATAAAATATTTTTATAGAAATATAGACTGAAACATTATCTTCGCTTAGAATAGTTTATTCCTATAAAATTATACTATATTTTTAATCAATGTATTCAATAGAAATTTATACTCATTAAATTTAAATTTAACATAATATCTATAACAGTGACCTACTCAACGATGTGGTACAGTACCCTTGTGCTATACGGCAGAGTAAATGCAGTGGTTTTTATATTGTTGAATTTTTACTACCATAATAACTATTATAATAGAATGACTTTATACAGTTTATGACTTTACTATAGTTGTGTATGGTGATAGTTTCATGATAAAACTATTTGGAACGTAAAATATATAGTTTTATTTTATGGATAATATTTTATGTAAAATTAATGCCATATTAACTTCAATAAAGCTTTTAAATTATAAAATAATATTAATGCTTTTAATTTTTATAATTAATTAACAAATTAATATTAACATTCAATTGATATGAGCAGATCCTAACATTTCAAACCAGAAAATTGTTATGCTCTAAACATAAATAATCATAGGTAATATTGGTTTAAAGTACACCTATTAAGTAGGTATACATTTTTGGATTTATTCTGGAACCATATCAGATATTTTCTAAGAATATAACATTAGATAATTATTCAAAATAATTATACTTTTAAGTATATTTAAAAAATGACTGCACGCTGATTAACCATTAATATTAATAAATATCAATAAAATATTCATTCATTCATTTTATACTCATGGCAGATTAAATATTTGAACTCTAGCAATAATATATACTATAATATTTCTATAATAATTTTTTTAGCTTTTATAGAACCGTCATAATCTGGTTCAAATAGTTCATGATAATATACTGACTTATATATTGGAAATCAAATAAACTGCAGTAATTTAAAGAAATACCTGATTCTTTTATTTTTCAAATAGTTAAACAATGTAATCAAAACCTGAAGAAAAAAATGATATTTTACCGTTCAATTGGTGTGTTCAACGACAAATCTATAATATCTGGATAAACTAGCTCACTTGGTCCAGAAACGCTTCAGTTCATCTTATCTGTATCGGTTGTTTTTTTTTTTTCTATAGCATTTAGTGTCTTTATAATAATATTAAATTCACCAAATCATGAGAAAGTAAATAATATTATAGATGGCTTTTATTTGTCCATTATTTTTGTTTAACTTATACCTAAAATACCCATGTTCGTGATTTTAATAAATAATAATCAATTTATGTTGAGTTTATAGATACGAGTAATAATTTAAAAGATTGTTAAGACGTGATACGTTTATATTATTATTCTATTATTATATTATTTATATTAAAATTAAAATCGAATTGATTTTTTTTAATGCTTTTATTTCAGAAGGTATAATAAATGATGGGATACTGATAACCGTTGTGTTTTATTACCTATAGTTTTATTTGATGTAAGAAATTAATGTTACCATTATATAGTATTATAGTGTTAAACCAATGAGTAAATTGAAAATTAATATAATTAAAAAAGTTAATTAATTCAAACACTTTATTTTAAAAATATCCATGTGTATAAGACATAAATATTGTATAGGATTAAAATGAAATGAGTATCTACAAAACTAAACATTTTCTATACCTATCTATGTTTCTATGTTAGTATTGGAAAATTCAGTTAAAAAATATGAATTTTATTTTATATTGCTCAAAAATATATTTACGTTAAATTTTAAATTACATAAATATATATAGATATAGATTATAACATACGAATATACGATACATCCTAGAGATATGACAATATTACTTTTGAATGTTCACATTATTATGACACACGCAAGGTTTGCTGATTATATAGTTTTTATATATAGTCACTTATGTCACATAAAGATTCTATGAAATTTTCTATATTTAATTTTATCCTTATAAATAAAAACATACAAACTCGATTTTTATACTAATTATGACGTAAAAAACATATTTTTTATATTAATTAATACATCATAATCGTGTTTATTTTTACATAACGTGGTAATTGGCTATACAACTATTACTTATTATATTATATTTGGCATGTGTATAACAACTACTACTATTATTATTATTGTTATTATTATTATTTTATTATTAATAAATATTTATCAATGTGAATTTCTTCTTTTATTCGTATTATTCTAACCTTTATAAAGTATATGAATTAATTTTTTTTTTTAAATTTTAAATACATTAACATTTGCTTGTTTTTTCTGATTACATCAAACTATTTATTTTATTACACTAAAAATCACATTTTGTTTGTAGGTACCTAATAACTTCATTGTGTTAACAATACATATATTATAGCTTTAGTCTATAGAAATATTAAAATAACTAGGTTAACTAGATTATCTTTATGTTTATACATAATTTATGTACCCTTCATATAAAATAAGTTTTAAACGAAGAATTGGGTAGGTAGTAAAAAAAAGATAACGAAAGCACAGAAATAAAAGTGTTGTTTTAATATTTTTATTACCTGCAAGTATCTTAAATCTATATAAGGCGTGTATAATTTTAAGTTCTGATATCTTTTTTATAATTTAAGACGTCTTCTTTTAAATATTTAGTACTATAATGACGTAAAATAATAATTTTTATTTAAATTAAACAATGTAGGTAATTTTGAATAAGTTACTTTTTTGTGAAAATCCGAATGCGTAATATCTTATACAATAAAGACTTAAAAATATATTTTAATGCCTAAAAAAAAAATATTATGTTTAGACTATTATAGGTACCTAATGATTTTTGTGATAACGTATACTAATTCATAAACTACTAACTAGTTATAATATTTAAATTGTATATGCTTTACTGTCTATACAACTTTTACCTAATATAATATTATAGTTTATAACAATATAATAGAAACACTTGTACACGATATAACACATAATTACAATGTTTCTAAAAACTACATAACATAATATAATTTGATATTTTTTTTCCTTTTTATTATCAAATGTTGTACCAAAGAGAAAAACTTCATAACTATTTTGACTTATTATATAATTATTTTGGTTCACTGTCGTATTCTTTTTAAATCAAATCATATTAATATTATGTAAAATTATATTAAAAACCACATTTTTGTATAAGACATAATAACCTTTGTTATTGATATCTTTGTAGTTGTTTTTTATAATATAATTTACATATTTTATTATGTCGGCTATTGAATTAAAAGTGCGTAACTACGTAGGTTATAGATAATAATTTGTACATAGATAGAACATGAGTAGGTATTTACTATTTATTATGATTAAAGAGAATACGTATGCCACCTGAACTTTTACATACAGTAGTTATTATGATTGTATTAATAGGTGCATACTAATAGTCAACATTATAAAGAGGTACTAACAAATTAAGAAAGTAACAGTAACTTATAAGTAAATATTTTTAGACAACGTTGGAAAAAAAAGAAAGTAGGTGTTATTAAAATTAAATAATGTCTAATACAATATATTATGATACACAGAAAAAACATAATATGTTAATAACTATTATGTTAAACCATAATAAATAATCAAATTTTATAAAAACCAAAAATTTCGAATAATAATATTACATATAATGTTTTTCTCATTATAACACCCGGTGTTGTGCCTATTGATTGTTTAACTTCTATTGCCGTTATATTATGTCGTGATGTCTTATCAAAATATGTCTCATTCAACTGTAATAGGTCATGTATCTTTATAAATTTAGGTAAGAAATTTATTTACTATTCTGAAATGTATTTTAACGTTTATTATTTTTAAGTACATTATACGGATGTTATGGAGAGCCTATAAATGGCATATTTATCATCTATAACGTGTTATACGTGTTAGCTACCTAAATTCTGAAAACTATCTACTTCACTGTATTCAACTTCAAAATAACAACTCGCAGTTCACCACCGATACGGCGTTAAGTGTGAGGTATTATGAATTACCGTGTCAACTTGGTATGTAGGTATACTTATCATATTATGTACATATATTGATAGTTATATAAAGGTTAAACACGCAAACCGTTATTTAGCGAAACGTAACAAAATGCGATACTTAATGTCCGGGGTCTGTAGGAAACAGATTTCCTATTTTTCGAATAATGTTTACATTAAATAATAGGTACAGTCAAATTTCCCAAATGGAAAAATAATATCAATCACCTATAATGTCGCGGCACGCAATCGTTCGATGTGAGTTGTTTATCAGCTCAATATATAATAGAGGTTTGATATCTACACCGAGAACGAACGCCATATCACACTATATTATAATTTGGTCAGGTATTAACCTAAATATATCTTTTATTTTTATTTCCCTAATCACTTTTAGTTCAAAAACAGAATTCATTCGAAACGTTCCGTTATATCTATAGTATAGATAATATAGATATGTTAAACTTTTAATTAATTGTCTTAGCCTAAAAGCTCTATATTTTCGTTTCATACATTAAAATTTAAAATATGCATGATTTTTTTTTTTTAATTTTTACGAAATAGATCATATCATTCAAAATAATAATTATATTTAATAATGCATAAATGTTTTACTTAGCAGAATTTACACACACGATTTATAACAACATTTTGTAATTATTGCTTCTATCGACTGAGAGTACGCGCGACCAATATGTAAAATTGTTTATCATAGGTTTAAGTCATTATCCATATTATGTATATTATATATATATATACATATATCAAGCGTATAGTGCATCCGCCTTACATTTCTAACTCAAAATTCAGGATTAACATTGACATAACCTAAAATAACCCTACGTGTAAATTTATGCACAAAGAATTATCCTTCATAATAAAACTGCTGCACTAAACGTTACCGATATAAGAAATGTGTAACACCATTTTAAAATATTAATAGCAGAAAATAATAATTTTTACTGATATGTATCTTTTTAACTTTTAATTTAGGTACACTCGTGTACATGATTAATAAGAAAAATTACAATGTCGAAAACACTTTGATTCATAAATTGATCAACATAATAATAATATATTTTTATGACATATATAATAATAGTTGTACAAAATATTAACATTTCAAGTATTTTAAAAAAAACACGTACCTAACAACTTCAACAAACCTTACTTTTATAAATTGATACTTAATTGTCTACAAAATAATTGCACCTACACTTGCTTGAACCTCACTTAACACACGTAAACGACTGATTTTTTTATATTTTAATAACCTATTATTAGTAAAAATAATTTTAAATTGTTATTATTACCGGTGGCGAATTTAAGTTTACGTTATTTTCGTCAAAATGTTAAATATTTCAGAACACGGATGTAGAATTTATTAATAATATTCGTTACTATTTATAAATTATTAGCAGTCATCCAAAACTATAAATAATTTTAATAGTACCTTTTTTTCACTTTATATTATATATTATAATATATTGATATTGCCCTTTTTAGTTCAAAAAAAAAAATATATATATATATGTATGTATAATATTTATCATATAATAAACTATAAAAATTTTCTGTCCATACATAGAATAATATCTCATAGAAAAGTTTTTGAATAGAAATAATTTCTAATATATTTGTATGATGTATATAAATTATAATATGCGCATATATTATTCCTGATTTAAAATGAACAACTTTGCCGTTTAAAGTCTTTATCGCATGTCTAAGAATGATCCGAATATTTTTCAGATTCCTATGTGTGTATATTTGATTTCTGGCGTCACACAGACGTATTATATTATAATATAATCACAACGAAACTCGCGCATGTATATAATATATAAAAACATCAAGTATTAAAAACCATATTATTCTCGTATTCATTGAAATGCTTTAAATTTTAATCGAGTTAAATTATAATAATCTCGATTTGTATTGTATGTTTTTGCATTAATAAAAGCTATTCTTGATATAGCTGTGGAATTTATAAAAATGTTCATTAATATCATAACTGTAAGATAATGGCCTCAGTTGCCGATATATATTTTTAGAGCAATAATAATAATAAAAAAAAATAGTGAAACTGCTTAATATCATGTTACATTTTATTAATGACTAAACAATTCATTTTGAATCACAATATCTTTTACCGATAAAATCAGTTCGAGTTTGACACAGTTCTGACACTAGTTCTGTAATTATTATTATCAACTGTTGTAAGATAAATCATAGATGTTTAGGTTATAAATTCATTAAATTTTCAGCATAATTTGGTTTTCCTAATTATAGATCAATTTTTGTGTATGTTTTTATATTAATATTTTTTTACTCACAGTATGCACACGTCAATAATTATTTTTGAATTCATAATGATAAAATAAGCACAATATGTTGTTTAAATTTAATTTATCGTAAAAATATTTATATTTTATACATTTAATATTAACATGATATGTTTGCATTGTATTATATATAGTACTACTGGACAATGGTATTTTATAATCCTATAAAAAAAAAAAAATGTAAATAGGTATATAATTCCTCGTCACAAATCATAATTAGTTTTTAAAATTTTGAATAATTAATATTTATAAACATTTTTTTAAAAAAATGTTCAAATTAAATGAAACACGTAATATATTTAATAGTATGCCTAATTAATACTAAATAAACAGTTATGCAGTTATTATTAATCATTACAGGTTTAAATGTAACGTATTGGTTTCATAATAAATGTTTAAAGTTAATTGGTAAACTTACTAAACACATTACTTTCTTTATAGGTAGTATCTGTATAAAAGTCACAAAAAAGTTTCACAAGATAATCAATATTATGATGTTTAATATCATTATTACTATGATTTTCGTGTAATGTACATAAGTACTATTTAATATAAATTTAATAAAGTACTTATTAATATAATAATAATATAATCTCACCTACTTAAGTTTATGTACTACTTATATATAATACATATATTATAAACTTTATATTTATTATTTAGTTATAATTTTTAATATTTAGAAAAAATATGTTACAATATTTTTGATTTATAAAAAAATGCATTATATTCGTATTAATTTATAACCTATTTCAAACTGCCATTTAATTATAACTAATTTTACAATATCAAGCGTGCTGTATATTTTTTTTTTCGTATAAAAGTCATATTTAAAAGTTAATTGTTGTTTTATTAACGTATTAGAAAATGAACACAAATGGGTTCTTAAAATAGGTCAATCTTGAATTGTCTAGAGTAGTTTAACAACAGTAAGATAAACTGAACCATATTTTAAGTGAATGTAAAACGTCTCAAACTCAGCGACTTGACAAACAATTATTTTTTTATGAACACTTAAAATTTGTTTGCGCGTTATATATTTATTATGTATTATTTGTAAACATTAAACTGTATTTAATTGAAAATTGTTTTTCAAATTTGACGACTCAGAATATTGACTCAAACAATTCTTGCTATAACACTTACTTTTATAATTTTAATCAACACAAATATACATTAATTTGGAATTCAAAAACAACAGTGTTATAAAAATGTATAAATTATAATTTTTTACACACCTAAAGAAATTAACATAATAATATAATATTTATTAAAACATAGTTTTGTTCAATTACTCTAATTCGAAAAGCAAATATAATATTTTATCTTTACTATGCTGGTATTTAATGTAATTTACAAAAGGTCGGGAAATGGTATATAATTTATATTTCGTTGTCCATTTACCCAAACCATAACGTTGGTTGGACAATTATTATGAATCGTTAGTCTATAAACATTTTAGTGGTCTCCAATTTTTCATAAAACAAGAATTCACATGAATGAAAAATGAAAAAAATGAAAGAAAAAGAATACAGTTAAGTGTGTTAACCCATAATAATCGTCAAGTCCGAACACTAATCTCCAGAAATATCGTTAATATATTAGGTGTATTCTGTGTGTAAGTCTTATATCCAATGTTCAACAACTCCTCGTATAACCCATAAATATAATAATATAATATATCCGTAGATTTTCTAAATGTCATAATATCTGATTTGTAGTTGAAATCCATAGTATAGCAAACAATAACGCTTATAATTGATATTATCAATATTATATTTTAATGTTCATACGGTAAACGGTTAAGCATGCATTATTCAGAGCAGTTGAGTTTTAGAATTTTTTTTTTAATTTATATACATAAAATTGAAGCACTTTAGACAGGTTAGACATGGCAATTCTATTTCAAAACTCTCGTACGGCACACAAAATTTCGTGTAATACTATAATAATATAATATCGTTAATATATATCGTTAACTCGACTCAACTAGGTAAAGTGCATTCGAATGTAGTATTACGACAATAACTGACTTTAACACGATTATGGGTCCGTAAGTGTGGCTGGCGAGCTCCGTACGCAATCGTTGTATATTAATCGTACTTATAATATAGTGTTCTAGGTTCGTATAATACTTGTACTTAGAACATTTTACGATCTGTATGCGTTCGGTAAAGCGTTAGAACCTTCTAGAGGTAATAACTAATAAGTGACCACTCTGTATGCAAATCGGATTTTCATATAATTAAATATACACGATGAATACAAGATGACCATCAGTTATATATTAAGTCGGAATAATAATAATTATACGTATCATTATGATATTCCGTTGTTTACAAACACCTAAAAGGACGTGTCATAACACATGTGTCTTGATTCCATTTTAAAAAATTTCATATTTAGAATTACCCATTTTTACTCAATGATTTTGTTATGAAAGCTTATGATAAACCTTTAGTACGGTAAGCATACCTTAAATTAGTAATGGAAACTAATACCCTATATAAAAGTTTTTTTAGTAATTTCAGTCGTATTTTGATTTTAAAACAATAACATTATACAATGACTATTTGAAAATTTACAATTCTCAAATGGTCTAAAGTCTTTTCAAAATTAAAATATCATACAACTCTTTTGTTGTACCTTCTATGTAAATAATATCCTTAAATTACCTATAAACTAACCTAACCTATTAAATACCTTGAATTAAATATTAGGTCAATTCATTAGATTATTAGAAATAACAGTAAAATTAATTTTACTGAACTTAAAATTTGGTATGTTATTGGTTAGTATAACATGACGGAAACAACATAAGTGGGTATAATGTCATTTGATGCGTAAACAATAATCAGATTGCCAAATTACTATTTCTTATTATTATTATTATTATTATTTATTTATGATAAATTGAATAATTTCTAACAAATCTTAAAACTACTGTACACATTCTAAAATCGTTTAAAATAATTCATTATAAAATCATAGCATACTATTCTATTTCTTTTTTTAAACATTTCTCATGTTCTACATTATCTAATAACTGTATTATTGAAAACCATGGATATTTTATTCAATTATTGCTTAACGATATATTTCTCCGACAACAATATTGAGAAATGTGTTTGTGGATGTTCGTTCTACCAGGATTCGACCCTAATGTTATAATAATATCATGCAGTAGGCTGTACATCGTACGTCGATGATCAAATAATTTATACATTGGGATCGTGTCGGAGGGCAAACGTATACTCACAATGTCGGGCAGACATCCAAAATTGTGAAACAGTGAGTGAGGGGGAAAACATGATCATATTATCATTAGTTTATCGACGACCAAATTTAATAGGTACGAGATAAATTTATTTTCGTAGTAGCTTACGTCCTAGTCGGGGTAGTTAAAGTTTGATATTATTATGTTCATTAACATGAGTATTTTAGTATTAATTATATAAGGTTTTAATATGCGAAATGAAACATTTTATTCTAGAAAAAAAAATTAAAATAATAATAAAATTATAGTTTTAATTTAAAACTACATTTTGCGATATTTTTACTCGAACACGCGTATACTATATACAATATTATGTTGTATAAAATATTAATATTATATTTATGTTTATAAATATAATATACTATACTTTACCTATATTTAAGTTTAGTTTATTTATATTCAAGTTCAACAAACGTATTGGTTTCTTAAAGTTTTTCTAATTATTATAATATAATATTACATCAGCTATAATATTAATATTCACACTACATATTATATACAATAAATATTATAGTTTTATTGTTTTTAAATATGATTAATTATGATTTTAAGTATAATAATAAATTCATGTCAGTTTTATACAACAATATGCTATTAGTATCCATACTCTATCATAGTTCCATAATATAATAGTACCTTCAAAATTATAAAAATACTAAAATAAAATCTTTCAATACTTTAAAATATCACACCAGTAGTTTTATACCCTTTATAGGTGTTGTTATGATCGAAAATAGGATTTCAAGAGAAGAAAACGTTTAACAAACGACTGCCGCTGTAGTAGCAGATCGTTGTGAAGTAGTTGCAGCCTGCGCAGATAATAATATACACGAAATATATATAGTGACACTCGTCGCTCGCTGTCGAATTTTTATATGGCTTCGAAGTCAATCGAATTTTGATCTCGAATGATTTATGACAGAGGCTCGACTCTCGAAATATCATCACAGTTTGTTTCGGACAACCTATCACGAGCCACATTCGATATATTTCATCGTCGTATCGGCCGTGTAGATTTTGTTCTCAGAGAGAGAAGCTGGTATAGACGAGTGATTACGTACGCGAGGAAAATATTAAATTACATATCAAATTATTAGCTAAACTATATAAACTACAACAATATTATACATAAACCTAAATAATATATACCTATCCATTCCGAGTAGTTGATTTAAACATATATAGATTAAAAAAAAAATACTGATTCAATTTGTTTGCAATTTTCGTTTTAATTGAATTGTTAATAAAATGTAGCTGATAATATTTATTGTTTTTATTGTTTATACAAACAATAAAAATTAAATGATTAAAAATTCGAATGTTGAATTATTCATTAAGGCTATTAAATTAATTTTATCTAGCGAAGCGCTAAAAAAAAAATAAATAAACAATAATATAGTTAAACATGATTTTCATTAAAGCTCAGTATAACAATATTTTAAGTAATGGTTATACCAAACCATTACATAATATAATTTTAAAGTCGTGATTCATACTAAAATATATATTTTTACTTAACAGTTGAATGTTTACAGATATCTTTCTTTTAAAAAATACCATTAGGTCATCGTACCATAACCGTTAATTTAATTATTTTTTCTTCTATTATTATTAGGATGAGAAATTTTCATTTATGTTACTATATTTTGATAATTATATAAATATTTTATTAAACAAATACCACACAAATGTTGATAATGAAAATTTAATTGATTTGTTATAATTTCTGAGTACGATATAGTAGTGTAAGGTACATATATATATTAATAATAATGATGTAAGTCTTAAGACGCTTGGGTTTTCAAATATAATATTATCCGAGCTTTTGACCTAGTTTTAGTATATTGTTATATACTCACTTAAATGTGTACAACAACTAAACTTCGCGTTAAACACGATCGAAAAACTAATCAGCGTAAACTACAGTGTCCTCTCATTCGTACATCACGAGATTGATTGATAATTGATATTGCATTTACAAGACGAAAGTTCGGTAAATAATATACGTTCTGACGGTCGTACCACGAATACGTTCTTGAGACACGAATAATTGAAAAAAAAACAAAATCGATTTCGTATATTATGTACTCTAGTCGTTGTTTGTAAATACAAATGTATCATTTTAAACAATAAACAAATCGAATGGCATGTGTTTGTAATTTGTGTGGTAAATGTATTGAAAATATTTTATAAATAAGTCGAATAGATTTTGCCCTCGAATTTCTCTACGTTAGGCTCGGCAAGACTATTTTTGGCAAAGTTCCTATCCAGACATATAATTATGTAATATAAAGTTTCCTTGCATTAAATTTTATTATTTTGAATTACTATTCTAGTGTAATCTAAAACTCCGATCTTATATCGGTACTGCTGCATGAAAATGTACACAGGCGGACGTTTAATTGGTAATTTAATTTCTTAAGTGTTCATATCGAAATAAGTTACTGGATTTCATTGTTATCAAATAATTTACAAAACAAAGTTATTGTTCAATCCAATGTGAATTTCAAATGTAAGATATTACATTTTGTAAGTAGTACATTAATAATTTAAGTAATATAATATCCATTCCATACACGCATCTATACACATTATTATTGTAACGCAAAATGTCATCATACTGTAAATAGTTGATAAAATTGAATAGTTTTAATTAAGATGTATAAACGACATACGCTAAAAGTAAATTTTAGTAACATAAAATTTATTTTCTAGACAAAAATATATGTATAAACTTTACAGATATAGAAGAGAGTATGAAAAAATGTTATGTCACTTTAAACTAGGTTGTACAGATAAATACTTTAAATGCGCGTGTCTATAGTGTGAATTTTCCGTTACTCTTGAATGGTCTTAAATAGTTTATATAATGACCTTTTTTAATTGGCACTACTAATATTTGTTTATTGTTTTAATAAATAAACTAATTTTTAAGTGTAATCGTTGTTTAAATAGTCCACATCAAGTAGCGATAGTCTACCGTATCTTAAAAAAAATGTTAGGACAAATACTAAGTGAATATACAATTATAGTTAAGGATACCACATGGTGGCTTTCCCGTTGTCATTAATTTTATCATTAAATTGATCACACTCGAATAGAGTACCTAAAAATGATTCACTTAATGGCTTTACTAATAATATTAAAGTAATACAAATATGAATTAAATTTTATTAAATTATAAGACATATTTTTGTTGGAAAAATAAACAAGATTTTCACTAAAGATATATTGTATAGTGGCTCAAAATTGAATTAAATCATGAGAGTGATAACAAATTATCTGGTTTTGGATTCTAGTCACTTACGCGATAACTACTTCAAAATATCTTCAGAAATTCTTTCTATTTCTCTATCTATCTCGAAAAAAGTATTATACAACTATTTTTTTCCATCAAATTTTCACTGATTATTACAATTGATAACGATCGAATCTTACTTTAATATTAAAATGTATAACTAAATACAATATTTGACTTCATTAATTCTTACTTCATTCATCATAAACAAGATTTAAAGCGATAGCTGTTGTATCCACACTAATAATTGCTAAGAGTGTAAATTAGTAGATACGAGTTTACATACTTCAAATATAATTTTAATTTGTTTGTTAATAATTTTATGTTAGAAGGCAATCTCAATTACAAGCATGTCAAATAAGGATGTCAATCAAATTTTCCCAAAGGAAATTATTTACGACGCGTAACAAATTAAAAAAAGTGATTCAATCATGTCTCCGCCAGGTCCAATATACTGGACCAATTCCCCAAGCAAGCACTAAGATAATTTAGACATTATTTGTTTCAAAATACCAAATCATTTACATGAACGGACAGAAAAGCTCCATAATCCACTGTCGGATCATTCACCAGTTATCTTAATCCATAATATTCTAAGCCATTAGATAAAATAATCAAATATTCATAAAATAACAATAATAAAAAGGGAAATTTATAATATTTTACTATTTTTGAAAAAATATATCTATAAACTTCAAAATTATAAAAAAATTACAATTTTTATTCATAAATTATGCTTTTATAATTTTACAGTGTATAATTTATATTAAGTGTTTTATTCATAAAAAATATTAATTCCTTCTAAATTTTTTTTCTGATTTTAATTGATTTTATTTATTACCGCATTTTTCTTAAGTTAAATATTTTAAGGGTTAACTATTAAAAATTGATCTTCAATTAGTTTTTTATTACTTAATTTCTAATTCTAAAACACATAAAAATAAAACAGAATATAAATTAATTTTTATTGCTGAGGCATAAAATAAGTACCTACTATATATATTTTGATTTGGAATTCTAAGGTAAAGAAAATTTTCAACTAGTTTTTTTAAATTAAGTATAATTAAACATAGTAACCTTTCCTAATGTAAAATTTATTCCTATATAGTCTTACTAATATTAAAAGATTTCATCAACATTCATAGTTAATAACTGTTATGTATTAAATAAAATCATATTTACTTTTTTTTATTGAAGTTAAACTAAAACCATAATTATTATATAACTTACAACGTTTAACAATTTCAGATATAAGTACCTAACGCTTATAGTGCATAATACAAAATTGTTTATAACTACTATATTAATAGTACTATTACGATTTATGCTGATTTAAAATATTTCTAGTATAAAAAAGGTTCATATTTTTTCAAATCTACTACGACCACAACGATAAAAAAAAAACAGATAGCAGTTGGGTTATGATGATAAAAATAACCTGAGACTTTCCAGCAACATGTCTTATCAAAAATATTCCAGTCACATAACTAAATGATTATCCCCTAAGCAGCTGACGAAATTGATAGATTACTTATCGATGACTATTTTACCGCATCGACTAACTTTTCTACTCTTAAGCTTCTCTCCCAGAGAGTTTTCACTTCGGTACACTTGAGTTACGATCGATGAAATAGCTCGCTAACACCTCTCCCCTCATCAATTCCAACATGTAATCATTCATATCATTCATCTGACACACATATTGAACTTGCAAGTTTTATTATTATTTTGACATCCAATGGGAATTCTCAATCATAGTTGTGTTTTCCAAAATTTCTGATTTAAATTTTAAAATGAAAAAAAAAAAAATTGTAATAAGATACTACCTACATTTCATATTAGTTTATGAAATAAATATAGACTTAATATTATAGCTTTAAACATTTCTATTTTGAAAAATATGTTGAGTTATAATACAATATTTTTGAAGTAACAGCACTAAATTAAAGTTAAAATATTATTTTATTTTTTGAAAATATATAAAAAAATTAACTAAAAGAAAAATGACTTAAAACAAAACTTTGCTTATAATTCTAAGGTGTCTGATTAAAAAAAAAAAAAAAAAGTGTTCATCACACTAATTTAAGCTAAGAATAAATAGTTTATTGTATAATGTATATTATGTTTAATAAGTTAAAAGTTATAAGTCTAAAATATTAAAATTTGTTCTATATTATAAAGTCAATTTTATAGAGTTGAAAATCAATAATATATTATTTGATCATGGTGTATGTGTCAATGTTTTGTTAGAATATTGTTTTACTAATACGATTTTTGTTAAGTAATTAATGAAAAGAAGAACCTTACCAATATTTAAATAACAGTGTTTTTTCTTTAAATGCAGTATTTTATTGGCATTTTATGTTAACAAAATGAGACACAAATGTTTTAATAGAAATTAATTTGGCACAGTTTATTAATTTTTTTCAATCACATTTATTATTTATTTATTCAGAATCTTTAAAATATATTTATTTCAATATCAATTGGACATTCTATCGAAAATACTTATTAATGAACTAGTTTTTTCTATTGAGTATCCAATTAATATTATTATGTGTTACAGTCCATAAACCTACTAAACTATACTTTAGATTGCATTTTACATACGATATAGGTATATGATTTATATAAAAATTGTTTGATGTTTGACATTTTTTTAATGCTTTACTAAAAAAATTACGTACTAAATAATACTAGTGTTCAAAGGTGTTTTAGGATAAGTCTCAAATGACCCTGTTTCCCAAGGTGGCGTAATATAATAGAATAGGATTATACATTATACAGTGTCAGTATGCAGGTGGGTAGTCATTTTTTTTTTTTTAAATAACAAAATAAATAATGTTAGCAGAGGCGTTTTAAGATGATTGGTGAGAGGGGGCCGACGATTATAGCCTAAGACTAAAAAAATAATAATAATAATAAACTGTAGTTTTTGTCATAATAATAGTAAAATACGTACATGAATAATTAACCGAGTATTAGCACCGTAGCAGTAATGTAATATGATTACCTATTTATAAATATACATGATGTCATGGAGATTAAAAGTTTAAAACACAGCCGACGTAATCGTTGGTTTTCATTCGTCTTTAGATACGAATATTAGTCTACACGGAGTCGATGGGTATTTGATCGCATCCGACATACGCAGTGATCATATTATCCAAACGACGCATCTAATATAATAATAGGTAAATAATAATCAGAAACTATGTTTAAAAACCATAACACTCATAAGTCATAATAATAAAATTCTCCATAATATTTATGATCAAAAAATAATTTCCTTTTTTAATAAAGTGTTAATTTGAATGCCGAAACATTTTATTCTAATATCAAAATTCGTGATTACATTTTGTATTTTAAATTACAAAGAATTAAAAACAAAATTAGAGGATTATACATTTCATATTTTAATTTCGGAAGTTAACGAATGGAGTCAAGAAAAAATTATAAATTATTACCTACTATTAATTGTATCATAGATTGAATATTGTATTCAATTCATCATGCAATTTAATCTATAATATTATTTTGTTTTATTTTCATTTAACACTATTTCATCTTTTAGTAATTCTTAAATTGAGAAAGCAATCTTTTTTTTTCGATATTGATAATTATTTGTTTAAACTAAAGTTATATCGATAAAAATCAGAATTAATTCTTGATAAAAAAAAATAAATTATTTGCTGCCTGATTTCTTCTTTATATATATATTATATTGTTTAAATTGAGATCAATTTCTTCAAATTTACGGTTTCTTGTAAGTTTTACTATCTATATTTATTTTAATAATATTCATAATACAAAAAGTGTAGTTAAAAAATGTCTTTTTAATATTAATTATAGAAATAATTATTAAACTAAGAAAATATAATGAAATATAATATAATTTTTTTTAAAAAATTATAGGTAATTACAAATTTAGTTGATTACGTGTTTCTGTAATACGTGCAATTTGTATTAAAGTGGAAAATGTTTTCTCGATAAAAATGTATTAATACATCTCTTTATTGCTCTAAATTAAGTATACGAATCGAAAACGTTATAAATCGTAAATAATTTTAATAACAATGAAATTAAGATAACTTATGAGAATTAACACAGATTGTGGCTAAATATATAATAATTATGTGGCCTTAATGAAGCACTTAAACATCCATTCTTATTAGCTTATACGAAAACAAACTTAACGCATAAATAATAACAGATTTAATTTATAAATGTAACAAAATCAGTTGATGGAGAATAATTTTGTCCAACTGCAGTTGCTTTTTAATTTTTTTAAACTATTTTTAACATTAGGTATATTAATAAAAGATAAACGAGTAAGAAATATTAAATAAATTCTAGATACTTTTTTTTAAAAAACTTAAGAGTATTAAAAATATAAATCTTTACAACTACTAAACTAGTATTATTTATTCATTTTCTTTGATAAATTTACAATTCCATTTTAAAGATTATAAGATTATAAAATAAGAGAACGCAGTTACACTTTACTCTTTACTATGCAGATGTAATATTGATAATTCAATTTAGTTGTAACACAAATTTTATATGTATATATAATTGGCCTAATTTTAAATATTTACCAAATGCATTAACATTGTACTTTAATAATTGATGAATTTAAATTTTTCAATATTATATTTTCATTAAAAAAATGTGGGGTAATGCATTTAATAAAATCACTACGATATGTCGGAAAAAAGTAGAAACTCTTTCTTGGCATAATATTAGTACTAAACTAATTGATTTTTAAACATATAGTATTATTTCTTATTATTTCTGTTCAAAATTAAATAACATAATCTTAACTGTACGTAAAAATCTACTACTATAGAATTTTAAAAAGGCACTTGGAAAACTCATTAATTTTATTTAAATCACAATTATCTAACTTTTTAATTTGAAGTAAAGTAACTTATTCAAACATACCTAGGTACTTATATTTACTTAATTTACTTTGTAGCATTATAATATGGTTCAAAAAATCTATAGTCACTATATTAACATATTTAAGTTTTGTTAAGCATAACGAAATTCAAGCAGCTTCAGTTAGAACTAGTTAATTCTAAGCAAGTTTGTATAATCATTAGATGTTTATAAGTGCCATAAAATAAAAGATATAATTTTACAGTTCAGTATTTTTTAGCTAGATGTAAGTAATTAAAATATATTTAAATAAAAAAAAAAACTAAAATTAAGTACAAAAGGTAAAATATCAATAATACAATTTTTATTTAATTATTTAGTACCTATTAATAATTAATGAGTACTTTGATGATGATTATTGTGAATATTGTATTTAATATTTTAATGATATTTTAAACATACATTTTACTATATTATTATATTAATATACAAATGTATTTAAAACTACTATTTTATCATAAATTAAAAAATACATAAATCTAAAATATTTATATTTTAGAACTAATTTTACAATTTATATTTAAAAAAACGATGATGAGCGAACAATAATAATTTTTATCGAGAACTAAAATTGCATTTAAAAACCTTTATTTTTCAGTAACATCGAAAACCCACATGTGAAAAATATTTCTAACAAAAACCACGTATCTCACAGTAAACAAATTTTTCACTGTAGTTCTTTCATGCAATATTAACATTTTTGTTGCTATACGGTGGTTTTTTTTTATACACACTAACATAGTTACATATAATATAGTATATTATGTATACCTTTGCTGCTTTTTAAGTTATTATTGTATCGACGCCTATTACGATATTTTCAAAACTCATTTTATGGAAAGTATCGCTAGAGTTGTATTTATTTTATTGTAACCGATTCGAACTGTACATGTGTTAATATAGTTTACCTTAGTTGGATATTTTGGAATAAATGTTTGAATCACTTAACTTACGGAATCAAGTAAGTACTGCAGAACCGTTTTACAAAACTTCAGAATCCATGATAATTTTATTTTATTTTCACTGGAAATAAAAGATTCGAATAGGAAACGGAAAAATATTCACTGAAGAATATGTTTAGCAAAGCACGTATCGTTCAATATTGTTGCACGTTTTGTTTTTTCGTGTCCTTTCAACCACGAATATTATAATAAGTTTTTATTACTTCGACTTTCTCTATCGTCCGGTTGAAAGTCCCATGAGCGTCTTTAGTATAATTTTCAAGAGATGTCTGTTTTTTTTTTTTTTTTTGTTGATTTTTTTTGAATCAAGCTTATCAGCTGCAATGACAAGGAAAACAGCGAATTACAAGTACTTACCATTCTTTTTATTTATTTATTATTTTTTTTTTTTTGAGTTGAATACAATTTTAGCATGTATACCCAAATGATTATTAATTAATTTAAATTTTTTTGTTTTTTATTTTTATTTTCTTGAAAATAATATTTCAATTATTGTTAAATTTTAATCAGCTTAATACATAATTTAATGAATGATTAGAATATGTTGTGATCATTTTAACCATTATAATTAATCATTTATTTCCAAAACTAACATTTGAATACTGCTGCAGAAATTAATATTTTTTTTTATTCATCAGCTGATTATAATAGTCGGATTATGGTGTGCTAAATATTATATAATCTCATACAATTATAACAATAGTGCTTTATGATCAATATAATATAGGTATACCTATATATATATATACATATATATATATACCTACCATAAATTCTTTGTGTTATTTGAAGAGCAAACATAATAACAAATTATTAAAATGAACCTTGGAACAAAACAGTAGATACTTGTTAAAAACCTATTTATAAATGATTTTCATTATTTTTAATTTAATGTGTAAAACGGAAATTATTAAAACTATAACATTCAAATGTCATAACAAAATCTAATTGTTTTAATTGATTATTAAATCAAAAACTGTATACACCGTATTATTATATTATGTTTAGTATAGATTTATTAAAAATAATGTATTTTCCTAAAAGCAAATGCACATTACAATATTATTTAATCAAAAAACCTGTAGTATTCAATATACACGTACTTTTGTTTTTTTTTTTATTTAAAAGCTACAAAAATAAAAATTGTATAATAGGTATATAATATATATATATATATATATATATATATATATATGTAAGTTATTTTTAAATTGGCCTTAATACCGATATTCTTATTTTCTTAATATTTCAATGTCAAAATAAGAACAATCCGCTTAACATAATTTTGAACTAAACATCAGTTGAAGTAATTGAACAAAAACATAACAAAGTTCTACAATATGTTTTATTCATTAAATTAGCCACACACAAAAATACACTCGATATGAAAATTAAAAAAATATATATATAAGTAAAGTGGATAGTGTGTTTTATTTTGCACTTTGTAATATATTATATTCACTGAAAAAGTTTAAATAATATTTAAAACTTATTATTCAAATGTATTCACCATAGATCATAACTTCTTTTGTATTCAACTGCGGTATATTTGTATAACGTATATAGTATAATAAAGTGTAAAATTAATATTTTAGGATTTTATTTTTACATTTAGACATCTTAGTATTAATACTGTGCTACATATAATATACTTAAAACATAAAACACGAGTATCAATATATTATATTGATTTTATAGTAAACTATCATTATATTATGATATGACGTAACCAAAATAAATGAGATCTTAATATGTGCTATTAACGAAACATGATAATATCTCGTACACGTGACTGCTTAATATAGCGTTTAAGATTATAGAAAAATCTATAAATATATTTTAAAACTGAGAAACTTATTTTTTTTAATTGTTTTATGTGATGCGTGTGCTAATTTTAAAATTTTCAAACACGGTACGATTTTAGTGAATTCCCCTATTATTCGTATGTATCAAATTAGGTTGTTTTTTGTTCTCACATATTAGATAATTCGAATCTAGTATATAGATTTAACTAAAGTATAATAATAATTTTATATTTTTACAAATTTGTTTTGTTTGTTTACAGGTATGAGAGCACTACATGTTAAGTATAAACATTTCAATGTTTCGAATTAATAGCTATTTCAATTAATTTAGAAAAAAAATTACTGAATGGTAAGAATATATTTTTAATTAAACTGAGTAACGTGAACAAATTAATAGTATTTTTTTTATATATCCGTTGTTTTGAAGCATAGCCTGATAACACGTGTCCAGAGACTATAGATTTGGTATGATAATAATATAAATGACTTAAATACGTTCAATGGCAACACTGAATATTATACTTAATTTACATTATATTTAACTACCGATCGTTAGATTATTTGGTAATATGAGCCAATAA
The DNA here is from genome assembly GCA_009835225.1 of Aphis craccivora. Classification (NCBI taxonomy): domain Eukaryota; kingdom Metazoa; phylum Arthropoda; class Insecta; order Hemiptera; family Aphididae; genus Aphis; species Aphis craccivora. Next base: position 43,077 of record VUJU01001903.1, read on the forward strand.
ATGTAACATCAAACATTAATACTTATTTCGTGTAAAAAAACACGTAGGATATATATTTTTTTCACACGTCATATTTGTGTTTTATTTACCTAACATAACCCTGTGTAGAATTTGCATAGCAAAATATTGTACATTCATCGTCGTGGTATCCCACGAAGTTTCACTAATTTAAAATGGCGCAGTAGTGCAATACGATCTGCTACCCCATTGCTTTAAGACATAAATCTTAGTGAGACACTCTGAAATATAATACTGATGAGGAGAATAACGTTATTGAGTTTGCGTGGTTAATACAATTACTTATATAGCAAAAAATATATATGTTACCAAGATATATTTTTAACGTTTCACAGTTTTTATTTGACACGCATAAATACGTGTTTGCGGTATCTGAATAGGGTACATGCAAATTTCACTGATTTTTAAGTCAATATGAAGTTGATATTTATAACATGTAAATAATTTCGCTAAATTGTTTGACCTGCAAAAATAAATATAAACTTCACTGATATTAAATATTAATATAATTTTCACTAATATAAAAAATAAAATAAAAATTCAAATTTCTATGCACAATTGTATTGAAATATATATGGAGTAAGAAAAAAAAATAATTTTTATAATTAAGTATATATAGATAGTTTAAAAAATGTATTCTTACACTTGATACGTTTTATCAGAATAGAACGTCAATTTTATGAATGTACTACTACTCTTTACTACTACACTACTACTACTACTACTAGCATAATCTACACGACCATAATACTAAAAAAAAAAAATTAAACAATCAAAACAATAATCCATAACATTGAACACATATTGTAATTAATTTTAGCTTTAGATTTGAAAAAAATGCACATTAAATATAGTTATAAGCTTATAACTTAAAATGTAATATATTACGAATATATGAACAGTCAGATTAAATAAAATGATATAATATTAATTAACCTAAACATATTTAATAGTACGAGTAAAAAATTGATTATACTCTGATGAAAAGTTACTGAAAAATGTTAATACTGCTAATCTATCATAACATTGAAATTCTATATAAGAGCAAAATATTATCTGGTACGCCAGTGTTCTTAAATAACTTAATTAGATATAAGTTTTAGTTTTGTTTCACTCCATTAGTTAATTTTTTCGGTACCTATGTGTATAAATGATAAGTACTAAAATGTAAAGTATAACGAAACAATATCAACGAGCAGTGTGTTCGTTATTGAAGTTTTACTATAAACTGCATTGCTCAAACGATTTAAATATACTTTTTTTTTCAATATTATTAATATGTATATTTGTATCTTTTATAAAATTCCTATTTTCTTTTTCTTTTTCTTTTTTATCATAAATTATAGTAAAAGGGTGGTCATTAATAGTATATATTATGTTAAAATATTCGCTTTATACATTAAAATAAAGCTTCTAACTTTTTAATTAATTAACGTACGTATCTATAGGTACTGTATAATATTATGATAAATAGGTCTCTTTAAGGGATGTATTAGACACACACACAAACGTTGCGTCTGTCGTTTAAAACTCTAATTATTATTCAGCTACGAATAAAAACGTTCAATCAAAGGTTTTGAGAAGAGTTCATAGTGACATATTACAGTATTTAAGTTTTAAAGTATTCAAATATTAATAAAGAAGAAAACATATTATAGTTTATTATCATGCACATTACACATAATATAATATCTATTAGAGGTGTTTTGTATTAAATAGAGTTTTAAAAGTATTTTCTCTAACTCTGTGTCTATGCATAATTTTAAACTAAAATTTCACGACTAAGTTAATAATTTGTTATTATATAATATTGTGTGGGTATATAATAAATAATGTTAAAAAATATTGTTGTAGTCATAAAAACTACAACTATAACAGAGTTTAAAACAATGTAATATTTTACAATTCGGATTGTTATTATTTATACAGTTATTACTTTACTATTTACTAAAAAAATTATTTGATGAATAAATTTTTCTATAATATCGATTTAAAAACATAACTTTTTAACTAGAAATTTTCCGCATCGAGTATTTTGTTTATGTTATATTCTACCGATTTTCGTCATGATTTCCATCGTCAAAATATAAAATTCCAAATCGGACACGTCGTGCCGTAAATCTCATTGGCATACGATAATTGCCGACGAAAGTCACTCGCATGTACCATATAGTTTTTATTTTGTCTTTGCTTTTGCCTCTCTTAAAATTTACGACTTCCCAAAAATGTTGAATGGATTGGGTACACACTGCTGCAATACAATCTGTTAGGACGTTTTATGACTCAGTTTTCGTGAAAACTATTCGCCCGCCTATGTACGTTTTAGGGAGTCAAATGAATTATTCGTATCTTCGATATTAAAAAAAGACAAAAAACAACAGCAACTACATCGATCGAAGTACTAGACAACATCGATTCGAATGACTGCAGTTATTCTGTTAAACGGCTCGAACGACTTTTGCCAAAAAATATTTTAAATCGGTAAAGTACGTTTGAAATGTCTGAACGTTAAATTACAATCGATAATATTATACGCAGTTGCATTTTCCATTTGATATTTTGAATAATAAAAATTGATATTGACAGTATATATTTCTTTAAATATAAAAAAAAAACGAACAAATGTCTTCGTTTATAGCAATAACACTTAAAAAAAAGTATTTAGTAACATAAATATGTACCAAATACATTATTTACACGGGTAATACAAAGTATACATTAAAATAAATAAATGTGCAAATACATTAGAGCACGACTTTTGAACATTAATATCGAAGATTTGATGTGCAGTAAATCAAATAAAAAATTGTCTTAACTGTAACAAAGAACTAAAAACTTCTCATGTTCTTATATTATACACTTTGCTAGGAAATCTGAGATTCAATTGTCAGAAATAATACGATTATAAACTATGTGAGTACACGGGAATGTCGCCTTATGTTGAGAGGCTTAATTATGTCAAATCGAATTAGTTTGAAAGGAAACAAGAAATTTTATTTTCGTTGACACTTTTATAAGTACTCAATGTATTCGCTAAATTTTGTATAAAACTTTTTTACAAGTTTATCATAAACATATTATATATCAGATACCTAGTTAATTATTTTTTTTCTTAATTTAATAGTAATTGATTAGGTAGTTTCCAAAGTAATAATACACCTGAATAATTAGTAAATAAAACATTGCACAATATACTATTTGGGATATATCTAAACAAAAACACTAAACAAATTATTATGATTTAATTTATATTATAAATTATTGTAAATAATTATAAACGATGCACTATATCAAAAAGAGAAAAAGTAATATATAAAATACGATGTTGTGTTA
>VUJU01001904.1:0-46371 GCA_009835225.1 Aphis craccivora
ATAACAATTGTTATCAAGAACAACTGATAATATAATAAAAGGGGGAAGATACGTCTGACCTGGTCTTCAATGTCGACTACTGCAATAATCCCGGGTCCGATGTATTTATCCCAAAAAACGACTTGTCCGCCACGATTACGTCGGCAAACACAAAACGATCGTGGCGCACCACACAATTAAAAGGCTTACGAAAGTCACCATAAAAATATATCGACACGTTTTCACTGCTGAGCGTGTACAAGCCAACAAAGCAAAGGACAAACTTGACAACAGTGAAACAACAGTGAAACGGCGTATAATAAAGCAGCGACAAAACCAACGAACGATCCGCGTTCGTGATTTTTAAAAAAAAAAACGGACGATACACGCACGACCGTGTTATAACGCAAGTTAGTTATATTAATATTAATATGCGTAATCAGCCTATAAGAACGAACACAACATAACAACTTGTGTCGTCTGAAAATGGCGATTAAGTCCAGCATAAAAAAACACAACGGCGAACAAAAAAGCAACACACACCAACGCTGCGACAACGGCGACAGACGGCACGCGAATAATACGTACGGCGGCTCAAAAAAGAACATTTTTTTCTTAATAATAATAAAAAATATGTCGGCTCGGGCCGACGCGGGGTGGTGACGAAGATAAGATAATAATAATAATAATCGCCACGGAGTATGCTGTCTGGCCCGAACTGTCGTTAAATGATTAACATAAATCGCGGTGTCAGTTATCATAATATGACCGACGAATGTATATTTTTATTTTTTCAAGCGTAAAGCGTATAGCTTGTTTTATGTAGGTAATGTATATTCTTATGTTGGAAATAGTATAATTTATTATTTTCAACAACTGTAGAAAAAAAAATCATCGTGGTAAGTGTTTATTAGACTGCATTGATATTAAATTTAAACTTATCAATAAAGCAATTACCTAATTATAGATTATATATTTTTATCAAAACCATTGAAACTGACTTTTTATTTATATTTTTAAGTCAATTTAATATTATAATAAGCTTAACTTAAATGAAAACTTTCACAAGCAACTAACAAAAAAAAAAAAAAAATGATTAAAACAGTTTTTATAAAAATGTAATAATAATACATATACGTATAATATTGCAAATAGAACAAAACGAATTTAACTAAAAATTAAAAAATAAAGAAACATTTTTTGTTTAATTATATTTAACCTAACAAGAAAATTTTTATGTTTATGGATATTAATATAAATAATTTAATACTTATAAATACTGAATAATATAGTTCTTAGCATTACATTTTGTACTTGTACTTTTTTATAAGTTTTATATTCTAATATTTTATTAATCACTTTTCTAAGAAACGAGAATCTTAACTTCAAAGTTTTATTAATTTAATATCAAACAAAAATTACAAATGTACTCAATTTTTGTATAAAAGATATCTGTATTGTAATTTCGAATGTAATAAACTTCAAAACTATTTTAAATTTGTTAAAACTTTTAAAAGTGTATACTGAGTAAAAATTAATGAAAAAATCCAGTGCCTCTAAAATATATCTATTTATATCTATTATATTTAATTTGTTTTCTTAAGAAATTCAAAGATCAAAAGTCATATAATCCAATAATAATGTGATTTCTCTGAAAATCTATATTTTAGTATATAGAAATCAGATCAATTTTATAGCTATCAGTCAAAGCTAATATTAAATACTCAAGAGTATTTCAATTTATAAATAAATTAAGTTAAAAAAATATATTTTAACTTAATTTAATTAAAACAAAATAAAATGTTAATACGTTAATTTATCAAATTTAATGTTATTTTTAATTTACAGGAAATACATAGGTACATCATTATTTTGTTATGAAAAGGAAAATTGGAAGAGATGTGTCGTCATTATAGACACACAGCGGCATAGGTATTTAATTCGTCAATTTAAGTTGGTCAAATGCAAAATAACATTTGCGTTAAGATATTTTTTTTCACGTTATAGGAAAATTTCTCATTCAACACTAAATTATGATAAGAGACGGGCACAGACACTGAATAACTTTGTTTGTCTCGGTGCAGGTCACAGGATACTGGTGAATTCATAATTTATTATTTTTAGAATACGTTTGGAAACAACGATGAATTATTGAACTCAAAAAGATTATTCTGAATAAAGCGGTGTACCTGTAGGACATTATTATTATAATCTTATAAACTACTCGTAAAACGAATCAAAGATTTAAAAAATGATATGAACATAAAACTACGAGTAACTTTATATTACTATTATCGGTATAGCTGTATTAAAACGTTAAATCATAAATTTATAATGACTATCATGAGTAAATAAATTATAAAAAGTCATCTAAAATGTATAATTAAAAATTATAATTAAAATAATTATAATATAAATATATAAAATTATTATTATTATATAATTATTTTATTATTTTTTTCGTTATTATATTTATAATTATTTAATTTTATACTTAATAGTTTTAGTAATATATATGTGATAATATAAGTAAATATTAACAAATAATAACAATTTGCTATGCAGCTGATTTATATCGAAATATTATTGTTCAATCACAATATTTCTACATGCAATAATTACGAGATTTTTTTTAAATTCATATCGTAGTGTTTTACCTATAATATAGATTCACTGTTTTTAAAGCACTTTAGAGTTTTCGAGTGATTGGCCGATCATCGAAATGGCTAATCTAACTTTTATTCAGAATTTAAAATTCTCGATGACTATTTATTTTTTTACACAAAATACGACCATATTATTATTATTATAGTGGCCGAGTCGATCATTGTTGGATAAAATTATTAGTAATTCAATTTATACATATACGTATCAACGTGTAAAATACCCACGCATCCGGTGGCGGTGAGTCTTAAACACATGATAAATCGATGCGTATCGCTAAACTCGTGGGCCGAGCGAATCTCCGGGCCGAGGGGGAGGGGAGAGGAGGAGAAACATAAATAATTCGTAACGAAAATTAAATCGGATAGTGGTGAGAAACGGGCTATAAATCAAATTCGGTCCGATCGTTAACGTCTTCGGAGGTCGGCACAATATATGCGTAAATATATATGGGCTCGTGTGTCTACGATTGTGCCACACAGATAGTTAGAATAACGACGTTTTAGTCCTCTGACACCGACTTCACATCGTTCTGCATGCAATACTTCGACGTCGTATCATGAATGATCGTACGACGACGTCGTCTCACGCGTTTGTAGTCCCAACCGAGTCCTACGAGATATCTACATAAAAAGAATAAGTCCTGGCCACTAAAATCGTTGGGTATCGACACGATTTGTTAATAACTACCACAGACAACTGAGGATCTTTGGATTACATTGAAATTTAAAGATATACGTGGCCTGCGATTTCGTTTAGATTTTCATCGATTAGTATAATATTATTAAAGTAGCGATTGTAATAATAAATCACACTCGGTAAACATAAACCACTACCACAGTAGCACATTGCATCTGATTACGTTTTGTTGTACTCGAGTAAAGTTGTACACGTCATAATATATTGTTATTTATTTGAACGGTTAAAACGTGCACCGCAACTATTTTATTTATAGACTTATATAGAGTATATTGTTTCGACCACCGGTCGATCGTTTTGTTAAGTTTTAACTAGATTTAAGAGAATTGTTATGTGTCGGATGTCGGATGCGACAACGTCTATAAAATTTATATATCACACATAAATGTGCCTAAAATAATATATAGCTATTATTATACGGTTTTTGTCAATTTCCGTGTGCCCATTTGTTTTGTTGTCAAAACGTATCTCTATCCGCAGGTATACATCGTTAGTGTTCCATAAGAATACAGAAAACGGACAGCCTATTCGATAATCCGTGGAATTTTCGTACAAATGTATCTAATATAATATTATGTCGATGTACTGAAATGTTTTAAGTCGCATACAACACTCGCTAAATTGAACAAATCGTCAAATAGTGGTCCGACAACTATTTATATACTTTATACCATAGGTAGTATTATGACATTTTCATTGTTGATGTATAACACATTTTTCTGTCCGCATTATTTTAACTAGTTCAATCATTGTGTGTGAAAACTAATTTATTTTCACGTGTAATATGATATAACCATGGTATTATCATCGAGTTAATATTTTTAGATACTTTTAATAAAAGAAAAAAAAGACCTATTAAGAATAAGTCCTGTACTATTATACCAAACACTATGGTATAAAAAAAACACCCTTAATGTCATAAGCAGCCCTAAGTCGTTGTTACTCTCGATCGACCTAATTTATTATATGATTTTTCGGAAAATTCACATTAGGGTCGATCAACCCAAACGAGCAGCTACTTGTATAATTGTGTACTAAATGTGTGCGTCTACTCACGTATCATGTCCAACGAGACTGAGCTCGATATAGGCGGCACCATGTGATTGTTGGAAGCCTGACAAGTGTACACGTTGCTGAGGTGGTGGCGTTCAAGTCGTTCTAAGCGCAACACGTTTCTCACCTTCTTGTCCGGCAGCGTTTCGAACGTCTCATCGATTAGCGCGTTCTCTTGCCACCACGTGACTCGGGGAGGCGGACGTCCTGCGAAAAAAATCCGAATCGTTGAAAAAAAAATCTTATAATAAAAATAATACAATTTGTTAGATGTCATTTACGCGTCTTGTAAATGAATAGCAGACCACGATACATTATGTAGGTAAATAATACACTTAACCGTATAATGCTCGGTTGGCGGCATAGCAGTCACAAATAGTTATTGTTATTGCCTTCCCATTGATTATAGGAATGTATAAATAATTAAACCGATCGACGTCTAACGACATTGCGAATGATTAATATCATTAGGTAAGTAATATAATATATATATATTTTTTTTTATCAGTTGGTATATTTTAGTATACGTATGTGTTTCTATCGTCACGATTTAGCATACTGAATTAATACGAGAACATGACATTTACGAGCGTGGTGTTTATTGCCACCATATTGATTACGGCGTATAGTGTTTTTTGGCGAATAGAAGAGAAGAAACAAAAATAGAAAATAAAATGTAAGAGATAATTTTTTTGGACCTGACATGACGTGATCATACTGTTTCGTATCGTACCTTTGCACGACCTGCGTAGTAAATATTATAATGCAGTAAAGTTCGTTTGGTTGACACTAATAACAACGACAGGTCATCAGTCGGGTTAATAATTGTATGTTGTGATTATTATCAAGGTCAGTTATCCTATTAAACACAAATTTGAAAATGCAAATAGATCGATAGATATGTTAATTTTTATTATTTTATGCGAATTTCAACAATCACCCATTTATCAGCATTTTAAGAATCTTAATTACAGTAGTGGTGAAAGTCCATACCGAAACTTTAGATATATTCGACTAACGCACCAGAAAATACATATATTCTTTTCGCTGTACTCGTCAATAAATTCGTCATTCTAAAAATATCATATTATATTGTGTTGTACTATCCGATTGAAATATTTATGGATTTCAAGTGACTGTATATTTATACCACATAGGTATTATGTACATAATTTTTTCGCCGCCGGTAAAATATTATCAATCACAAATAAAAACCTATAAAAACACAAATCCAAAGACGTTGACGAGATGAAGATTTGTTGTCGGTGCGTAGGAGGGAGACCGTTGGGAGATGCATTTTATAATACATTGTATATAAATAAACCTACCTAATGTCTATTTTAATAATACACACACACACCGTGTTATTTCGACATCATTTTTTCACGAAAATATCGTCCGAAGATTGATTTATATTTCAGCCCCGAAACGAGTGAGTAACTTTTTTATCCCGCACTCCGTCAAACGTTTTCATACAATAATAATAATATTATTATTATTATTATAATACATACACTATACACGCGTACACCGCTGTGGGTTTCAGACGCGATAAGTCCAAAAACATTTTTCTCGGCAAAAGAATATTATATTCAAACTACTATGTATACTATATATACAATATATACACAAACGGAAGAAAATTGCATAAATTAAATTATATGTGTGTATACATTTTACCAACGCGCGGTTGAATGTGTTCACATATATTATGTTAAAATTATATTATAACAACGCCAAGCAGTTTTCCTTGAATTATTTACAAAACTGTAGTGCGCAACTTCTTTATATTTTTTCCTCTCTCTAATCTGTATGTAAATTTTCGAACATAAAAACTGTATGACACGAACGTTAGAAAAAAATACAATAATTATTATCGCTATAAATAAACTCCAAACGTATAACAATATTCTAGTACATTAAATCGTGTTAAATATAAAAAAAAAAAAAAAAATTCTGGATAAAAGAGCAGAAAAGAATTTCATTAGCAATTAATTGAATGTTTTCGAAATAATAATATTTCCATTTTATGTCAACTAAAATGTAATTATTATTGTTATTAATATTATTATTTTTATTTTATTTTTTTTTTTTGGCTTGTTTAATCGTAATATTATTACGTGGAAGATTTTATCAGGCGCAATATAATATTAATTTTGTATTTAAACAGAAAGGTTTTGTGTAAACAGCATACAATTTAAAAATAACAATTATATTGTTTGCTGATTGTCATCTTTGCGGTGCATAAATAACACAATAAAAAGCGAATCGTATCGTTCTATATTTTCGCGAGATAAAATTATAAAGCGTACCTACTTAATGTGCACGTAAGTCACTGATAATGAAACTTGAAAATACCTATCCGAAAGTCACACAAATTCCGGTAATATACATACTGCATTTAGCACAAATAAATGATTTCAACGGTATATTCTGTCCGTTCATAACAATTATATGTTATGTTACAAACAGTGACTTGTCAAAATTAGAGGAAGTTTTACTCGCGTGTGTTAGTTCTATTTTAAAAAGGTACAGCATTAAATATATCTAATAATTTCGTTCATTATAATCAATTCCATACTTCTAGCTTTATTATTCTAGTGAATTGGCCTATCATATAACTTTAATAAAAGAATAGGATTTGTGTTTTTAGTTTTTAACATTTTTTATTAAGTAGGTATAAGTATATATTATGAGTTAATAAAATAATATGATTTAAAATAAGAGCTTACAACTCACAGAAAAATGAAATACCATAAGAAAGACTAAAAGTAACTTATGAATACGAAATATATTGTTCATATCTTTATATTTCAAAATAAATGATACGTTTTGAATACCAAACGAATTGGCTGTCAATAGATGCACCAGAATAAATAGGATGAAGTTTTTTTTCGTAATATATTTGCAATCTGTATATATATGTACATAGTTACAATACAATAAGTAAAATATATATTAGAATATGTTGATGTGTTATAATTGAGTGAAAGTGTGTCCAGTGATATTTTTTCAAAATTTAACTTATATAGGTAAATAATATACGATATTACCCAAATTTATTACTTTTAACACGAAGGTAAAATGAATAAAATAAGAAAAAAATAAGTTAAATTTTATGTACCCATACATTTATTGAGTACTTTGAGTATTTTTTTTTTTAATGTATTTAGTATTTACTAATGTAAGTGATTAATCATGAAATGACAGTTCAATACCTATAACTAGAATGGAAACTTAAATTATTAAATTCAACTCCTTCCCCAAAGAGTATAGAATTTTAATAATACTAATAAAACATACATAGACATATGCATATATAATCTTTCAAACTAGGAACTATTTTTTTTATTCATTAGCAACGTATTTATAAAATTTACATTTATATATAATAATATTATTATTTTACTTGATACTTGAAAATTTTATAAATTATATAGGAAAAAGAGGGATCTTAAAAACTTAATCTTTAGGCAGTTTAGTGTTTGGCATAAAATTAACTGAATAAAAAAAAACGTAGGTATACACTACATTATAATGCAACATACAGATTAATCTGTTCAAACAATAAATTTAAAAAATACAAATACAAATACAAATATCGAAATAAATGAATTGTAGCTATGAATAAAACAGTAATACGTGTAATTGAAAAACTAATATTTCTATAAATCACCAAATTACATTTTGTAAAACGTTTTCAATGAAATAAATTTAAGTTTTTATTGAAATGCGTTAATTTAATTTTTGTCTAACGTAGGTACATTTAAAAAAAATTATGCTAAAGCTATTTTATCTGTCGGAAGTTGATTCGGTTTCCGAAGCAAATATTGCATTTTGAGCATTTTTTCCATCGTATTGCAATTTTTTTACGCTTGCCTTATGCTATTTGTACGGTTTTTCATTTTCTCTATCGTACACATTATATTACATATCGTTAAATTATAGCGTCCATAAGCGTACAAACGTATATAATATATTACTATATATGCATAATATGTTATATTTTCGCGGTCGATCTATGCTTTCGCACATAACAATAACATATTATCTCAGACTCTGACCAATGGCTTGGCAGCTCTACATCTCACAACCTTAACAAATTTTCGACCTCTGATATACCTTTTTTTTTATATATATATTTTATTATTCATCACGAATAATTTTATTTTAACAATTCAACGAAATCGTTCTCTGCTACTTTATATCTGATGTTGTATCTATAATTGCTGTAACAACACACTTTATTCGGAAAACGCTCGTTCACACCTGGACGGTGGGAATTAATACAAAAAACAGAGTTTTACAGTTTTATAAAACTTGACTAACGTGCAGTATTAAAAAAATTTCGGTTTAACTATATAGTATTTTAATTAATCTAATAGTAAAAATGTAACCGAATAAATATTGATATAAAAGTAGAATTACAAATTTGGAAGATGATGTTAAAATTTAAATTAACAATATTTAATAATTCATAAGAAAAATATTTCAAAATCGTGTTGAATATGAATAAAATAAATAGTAACATTGATTAACGTTTTTAAAATTAATAATCTATGATTTACGAAAAACAAAATAATAACAACGAAAACTTATCAAAATCTCAGAAATTATCACATTGTATTTATTTTGCTTTTATAGTGGATAGTGGCTGTAGTACTTAAAAATATCATATTTTATCAAAATTATAAATTTTGTTATAGTCATTAATAAGTGTGTCCTCAGTTTTTTTTACTTATTATTCTTAAAGCGGCTAACAAAACTTAATATGAATATAAGCCTTATTGGTATAGTTGATGTGACATTGGGTAGGACATTCATAATAAGACAATGTATTTTATGTAATTAATACATATACAAAAGGCTATTAATCTTAATATACAGAGAACAGTCATCAAAGTGAAATAAAATGCATTATAAGTACTAAAATTTATTTCTATCAAAAATGTTTTATTGGAAATAAAAGCAGTAGAATATAATTAAAAATACATTATTCTTGATTAAGTATTGTAACTATATTCTCAATTCGTAGAAAAATTAAATAATTCAATTCGTATTTGAAAAATGAATAAACTTGGTTAAAAAGTCTCAAATGAACGTATCCAGTAAAAAATTGCTTTAATTTAAATGTTATAAACAAAAAAAAAAAATCGTTTGGTGGGAAAAACATTTTAAAATAATTAAATTATTACATTTTTTTCCATTTAAAATAAAAATTAATTAATACTATTCTGGACTTATAGTTTTTATAAATTAATACACGTCATATACTTTGATTAATAAATAATAAATAATTAAAATATTTAGCATTTATATTTATAGTTGTAGTATCTATTTTTTGGGAGTCATCTACAATCTGTTATATCGATATTTTTCTTATTTTCTTAATTCATAAATAATTGATTATTGTTCTTATTGTTCAATTATTGTGTAACAGATTGAATAAAAGCTTTTTAAAAACAAAAAAAATAGTGTAAAATATGAATTGAATCTTATTCCTCTACATTTTTGTACTTGGAAGAAATATAAAATGTATTATTTTAAAATACACCATAATATTATATTTTGATAAGATTTTTTGTTATATAATAATAACTGGTATTACATTGCTATGTAAGTAAATTTATTGTATGTATTAACTTTGAAATAAATTTAAATATAGGTACCTAAGTTATATTGACTGTAAGTTATAATGTATTATAATTGAGCTGAAAAAAAATTGAATTAATTATTATGTTTAATCTAAAGAAAATACCAAACAGCTACATACAATTTTACATGAATTACTTTTTTTTTTCTTAGAATTAATTATAAAATATAATAATATATACGAGTACTTTTCTGTATCAATATTTTTTTTTATCTAAAAAAATGATTAAAGTATTTTTAAAACGTCTTAACGTATAAGAGATAAATGTTCAAAACTTTAAAGTAAGGCGAAATTAACCATAATATAATAATTAAATTTATTCTATATTATTTGACGATTTTTCAATTAGTCCTAAACCTAAGGCAAAATTAAAAATTATTTAGAAAAAAATAACAAGGAAGAGACAGTATTAGTATATACAAAAAATAGTTTTTTTTTTTTTAAAATGCCAAGGTTTTCTCACTGCTTTTAAATTTAATGTCACTTCACACCATTATTATACTGGCTTAGAGACGCGTACTCAACATCTGGCTTCAGTATCACGATTTGTATTATTAAATTGTCCATACTCTAAAATAATTGTAATAATGTTTAGCTTTAGCTAACAATAAAAATATACAATGTACATATAATAACAACACGTAGTGTTCACATTTTTCATTAAATTTCGGTTTATTAAATTTTGATTTTGTGAAAAAAAATATCGCTATCTCTCTTTGTCTTTTGTATTACTGCATATTTTAATGTTTTCAGTTAACAATTAATTGGAAACCACTGCATACATAATTTATTAGGATTAGAATTTTCATTAAAAAAATTTAATTTCTCTACAAATTCTAACAAACTTATTTAAAAACAAGGAAATCCTAAAAACATGACATTTTTAGAAAAATGCAAGTTATTTGGAATAACAGCGTTTATGTTTTATATAGTATTATAATAAATTATCAAGTATAGTATTATGAAACATAATAATAATATTATGTTCATGCTGGAGTGTACATGTATGTAGTAAAATTGCCTATTCAACGTGCCGTCTTTAAAAATAATTATACGTATTATACAAAATAATATTACATTAAGTATTTGCAAACCATATTTTTTATGGTGTAGTATTTTAATACTATGGTTATATTTCATTATAATATCCATAAACTGCGTATATTTTTATTATTCTTGGAGAGTATTATGTTCAGTACTTTTTATTCCGAATGAGTAACACATTTATTTTATCTTTTCTATATTGTATGACAGTCTTACGAATTCAGTTTGAAAACACAAACTTAATAATGTATGCAGTATGTCAGAAAAAAAAGATAATAATATTTTTAAATATTTTTGATAATCCAATTAAATACAATAATTTTTAATGGAGCCATCTGTTACTAAATTATATTATATATCATTCCATGAATAATAAAACGTAATCATTGTAAACTCTTTAAGACATCAAAAAATTAATTAATAATAATTAGTTAAAAATTATTATTATAGTTCTCGAAACTGCAACAAAAGACGTGTATTATAATATAATGGGTGCACGTTTATTGGGTAGGTGTGGTTTATGAACAACTACCTTGTGATTGGATTGTTATTGTAGATGTCACGGACATAATGAACTATTATTCTGCAATAAATAAAATATGTTACGCAGTATAAGTATAAGAGCTATTTCATCGATAAAGCCGAGAGGGACAACCACTAAAGTCACCGTGAAAGTCCACTATAATCGAATTGAAGTTTATATCGCGTGTGGCACATAATAGAACCGATTCGATGGTGTAACTCATATATCAATTTATTATAATCATACATTTTTTCATAACTTTCGATATAAGCTCACCGTTGTCATACATAATCAAACTATCGGTCATAAACAAATTAATTTGTCTTCCATTGATCTTTGGAACGGTATAATAATGTATCGAAACGGTTATTATAAGTGGCGTTTGGTGTGGGCGGAAGCTGATATGGTACTCTAGAGGGCGGGCGCGATCCTAAATTATATTTTCTGTTGGTCTATTTTTCATTGCGTCGGATTGTTGGGCCATCCACTACCTCAACCATCTCCTATCTCACCCAAACCAATATCCTTGCACTTTTACACACACACATACATGCACAGAGACCATAATAACGTCCGAAATAACGGTTGCGTTTAAGACCTTTCCGCCATACAGTCGTACACGTAGTTAGTATTGACACGCGACGACGGGTTTTTATACAGGACCATCGATCCTCAGACCCCGGGAGGACTGATTGATGATATAAATCATCGGTCCAATAAATACCCGACCGCTTGGTGGTGTCGACCGTTGTACGATTATACCAGGCCAATGCCGTTTTTGCATCGTTATTATCGCGTTGTCCGGTTACTTGTCTTTGGGGTAGAAAAAAAATATAAACTCGTCCATCCGCAACCCGCCGCCGTAACTCTCTCAATTCTCGCTTGAGCGGGTGAACGGGACTATACGACTGTATTATACCATTACACGGATACTAATTGGTCCCAAAGAGTGGTAGTCGGTCTTTTGGGGAATTTTATCATCCTTGCCATAGCGCGTATGGACCGTTGAAAAACTAACGATATCATTCGACGAAAATACAAAGGCCGCAACCATTGATGATGGTATATGTTGGTGAGGTCCGTCAAAAAACTTAAAGATTCGTTAAAATAATATTAATATAAGTTAAATTGTAAAATTAAATATTGCAAAAACCATAGACGGTATAATTAATATTATTATTATTGAACAAAATATAATAAAATGTGGTTTTAATATTTAATAATAATATTATATAACGTGAGAGAGTCAATTATTAATTTGAAATTTATTGTTCCGAACGTTTTTTTCATTATAACTAACGCGTATTATGCTAAAAGAAAAAAATACTTTCGTTTTACAAATACAATATTACTTGAATAATAATAAAAAAACTGTTAAGCAATAAAATATAATAAAATAAGTTTGTTTTGAAGATATTATATTAAGCAATAAAATATATTCTAAAAAACATTATAAAACAAGTTTGTTTTTAAGATATTATTTTAAACTAATATTGACTTTTGAATCATATTTCAAGGCTAATTTCGAATTTGTATCTCACAGTCTAGTTATTTCTTATGTAAACTTTACGTGTAGACGTATTTTTTTTTCATTTATTAAAATAATTAAATTAAGTTTATGGCGAAACGAAAATAACTATTTATATTAATATTCAACGAATTAATTAAGGTGTTCTAGAGTACTGCATTTTATATAGCATGGAATCAATAAAATACTAAAAAATATTATTAAAACGAATGGATAATTGATTTTGGTAATTTTAATTTCGAAGAGCGAGTAACAAAATAAAATATTTATTGTTCACGTTTTCAGAGTATCCGTTTGTGACCTAACCAGAAAATCACAGAGAAACCGTTCAGTCGTTTCAACCGACAACAACGCATCAGATGAGAACAATAATAATATTCTCCTACCAGCTGTTCGTCTGCTCACGTACGCAAGCGTTTTAGTTTTTTTTTCACACACACACACTACTCGCTGGTATATAATATATATATATACTCGTATATTCAAATTGACAATCGGAAACGAACGCACTAATGATTATTCCGATCACGTCCGCGGGGCTCTCTGCGTTTCTGCGTTTCGACGGTTCAAAGGAAACACCCGCGCAAAATCTCCGAGCCTAGTCGTAATAGTGATAATAATAATAGCAGTTGTTGTAGGTATAGACGGTTGAATAGCGACGATGGCTGGGCAAAGAAATCACCAAAGCGGTCGTCAACGTAGTATCGACACACATACTGGCGTTCCATTTTGCAACCGCATTGCGCTATATATATATTATAATAAAAAGCATATTTCGAGAACGAGTGTTTTTTACCGCTGCCGTCGAGTATACGTATACGCTTCCCGAATACAAGAGCACACGCCGTTATTACTATTATGATAATATACCGATCGCCGTCCGACCAGCTCGGTACACTAGTTTTGGGTCGTATACATATCGTATAATATGTTATTACGGTTATATATTGTTATCTCCGTCGCGCGGTGTCAGTTTTTACAATCCAAAGTCAATCGCAATAGCGATGCGAGACGTGCAGCTCATTTGACTATTCACGCCAACCGCGTTCGAACAAAACGATTTGGTTCGCTCAGAGCACTGACATTTTGAACGAAGAAACTGCCTTATCGTAAAATGACATAATATTGTGATAGTAAGGTTGTAGTGTCGATCTGAACTATTGGCTATTCGCTGTAATAAATACTGTGTAGTTTAACTGTATGTTTTACTAATTTCTAAGAGGAAGATAATGTTTTTCCATAATAATTGTTTGGTAAAATCTGCCTCTGAGCGTTTAGCGACAGCTCGCACGCTTTTCTCTTGTAGAGTATGATGATTATTTACTATGGCTTTTCAATTAGTTAGTCTTGGATAGAGTGTATCGGTTTTTCAATAAATAATTGCTATCGATCGCAGCAATTTCCATCGGTTTCTTAAAGCATAATTATAATATTATATAGATAGCTATAGTTTACTTACAAATAACGAAAAGACATCGACGTTAATTAAAAGTCTTTAAAAAAAAGAACGAATGTCTTACTATTACCTACCTATTGCAAAATATTACATTTTGGTCTCTCGTAAAATGTATTATTTTGTAGAATTATTTGCTAATGTTTGTGTATCGTATAATATTTTGAACGTCATATATTACGATAACAGCTATACAGCCATCGTGAGACGGTTATATTTGCAATATATTTATTCCTATTTTCCATAAACAAGATACCTACATACTATCTATAACCAAGTTTTTGAGTTTTTGAACGTACCTCGAAGAATTCAATAGGATCTTCCAACAACACAACTACCACTATATTATAATATGACAGAGAGAAAACGGGTCGATGCGCTGTAACGAGAACAACGACGACGACTACTACAATGTTGGCGACACAATCGATATTATCATAACGACGTGTATTTGTCCACGGTAATCGTTAGCATTAGGTCAGATTTTGGGTATTCTATACAGCGTTATGCGTCCTTTAAACCCTTTTGCAGGTCGTCGGGTACGGCTGTGAATTAATTTGCGGACGGTCACAAACCATCGGCGAACGCGACGGTTGTCTTCGCTCGAAGTAGATAATAATAATAATAATAATAATACGCGACTACCGCCAAACCGTGTATTAAATATTATAAAACCGAGTCATCACGACCTTCCGCATCGCCCGCATCAGATTACGTTTGGAATGGTATGTTTTGATTATTATTATTGTCAGTCCTATTTTGAACATGTTTACCCAAAAAGTAATTCAAATCCGCGGTTTTCTGCTACGTTTAAACACTAATGTATGCGCGGTTATATCTAATTTTATTTAAACGATATTTGAAACTGTTGGTACGAGATGCGTTCGATTTCCCAGTGAGAGACCGTTATTGTTTCGACGCGCATCATCAACAGGATACGAGTCGCATAGGTTTATAGTTTTTAGATGACTGCATATTTTGATATAAAAGGGTATCATAGGAAAATATGCAATTCAGATGATTAGTTTCAACTATTTATTGTACAGTCAAGTTGGACAAATAAGAATTTATTATATTCATACTACAGTCATAACAATATCAATTGATAAACTTATAATAAAACGTCCACATTTTAGTTGTACGTCGATCATCATCCTATTTATAGCAAAACATTTTCTAAATAATTTTGATACCTAGTTGTTATTAAATAAATATTCCTGTGAAGTAAAATGAGTGTGAAACACGACTATTTTCATGTCCAGCACAATATCAAGAGGTTAATATAGTGTATTTTTTATTAATTGGTGACGGTTCCATATGAATTTTTATTATTTATTAAATTATGATGTATTTAACTGCCTACTTTATAATAATGATAAAATCAGTTTATCTGATCCAAAATTTGAAAAATAAATTTCGCGTCAATAGTATTACACTACTTACAAAACTTATTGCAAATATATACTCTCAAATGATACGATTGGCTATACCGCCAATAAATAAACCGATAAATATTTTATATGGCCTAGAAAGTGTGTTTTTCTTAATGCTTTACACGTTATTGGTAATGATAACGATAACTGTGGACGTTTTAATATTAATCGGTTATATTATACGGACGATGAGAAGATAATATTTCGTCCGTACAGTGTGCAGATATATTGAACGGGAGACAAATAATTGAATAGATTTAAGTGCCCCGATGTCGGTGTCGTCTTCCCAAAATGGTCATTTATTAGTGAATTCACTGGACGTTATTTAACGTTTCCGAGTCATGTTATAAACGCACGACTCAACGTGCGCGCATGCGCGATCACGCGTGTATGTATAACGTACATTATTATTATTATTGTACGTACACACGCAACCCCACCGTCCGACTAAGTTATCCCTCGGAATGGCTTTCGGTAGGTATTAGCCGGTTAAATTGCCGTGTACCAACTAAATCCAATGTTGCACAATGAGATTAATTATTGTTTCTGCAGACGTCGTATGGTTTTGATGCACGTTTTCGAAATTATTCTCGACATGCCGGGCGTGTTGTTTGAGTATAATTCGTCGTCTCTCTAGACTTACTCAATGAACGCACCCGTGAAGTATTCGTACACAAGAAAATTAACGTTTTCTCACAATATTTTTTTTTTTTTTAGAGCATCCCAAATATGAATTTATGTGATACGTTAAATCGGTCTCTGTCAATAATATTATTTAATTTTAATCAATAATATTTAACAACAAATATAATATGACTACTTGAAAATTCAATTTACGATGACCCAACCAACCAAAACCATTTAACACTGGAAACTATTTTTCCGCTATCGTATTTCTCTAAATTTTATGAGAGCTTGATCTTAAGTCAAATGTATGATAATTTAATAATGATAAAAAAAAAATTAATTCTCAATAAATAGTAGGTACCTATACATAATATTCTGAAATGAAATAAATAAATAATAACGCATCAAAAACATTCAAAAACAGTATAGGTAGGTAGGTCATTTTATTTCAATATAAATTCATATTTTATAGTAAAATCATTGAAGTGGGCATTTAATCTGTGTTGATAATTTATGATCACATAAAGTTATATTCATAACATATTTCTAATGTAGCGGAAGGAAAAAAGTTGATTCTACATTTTCGAGAAATTCGTATAAATGTGAATGCAATATTACACAGTATGAATTTTTTTCTTGAGTAATTTATAGATATTCCAATGAAATATATACTATTGTGCATTCAATTGTCATAACTGTAAAATAGTTTACGAAATTTTAGATTTTTCTATATGTATAGCACAATTGTGTAAACAATAAGATGTATCCATTATAGTACCTACATTATTATTAGTTAATTATTATTATTATTATTATTTTTAAAGTTAACATTAAAAAAAAAAAAAATCACAAAATCATGTATTGAGTTTTATAAAAGATAACCTAACACAAAAAAATACGTTATTTTTTTTATTAATTTTAAAGAAAGTTCAATTCTAAAAAACATGGCATAGGTTAACAACTTAACGTTTCTAGTGTTTCTACTCTCATTATTCAATGTAATATAAGGAATTAATAAAAAAAAAATAATGATGTCTGGACAAGTTCAACTTCATTGTCTATCTTACTAGCCGTCTTAATCATAAATAATCACACATTAATTTTGTGCATCTTATTAATTCATTATAAAAATAATAATACCTACAAAGAAAATATTATACTAACGTTTTGTAATATTATATTATATAATAAATCTAACAACCTATAACCTAGACCGTCTTACCAGATGCAATCTTATTTTTATTTTTTGTAACCGTTAACTACACTTGATACACCTACCAAGTAAATTACAAACGTAGAATAAACGAAGATATATTAGACGTACCGTTGAAATTCCTTAGTGATTAAATATTTGAATAAATCAGTAAATCATAATAATTCATAGAAATTAACTATTGCACAATTTACATAAGCTTCCCCGTGATACTAGTTATTTACCCGCTCTTGAGAGCACACGCATTCGCAATACTCTGTAACCCGTATCGACACCACTGCAGTATGTAGAACAAATACTTGTTTTAGTATGCACTGTACTATTTATCGATTTGTTGGACATCTAATACTTATGTATAACATTGAAATGTTTGGAAAAGTATGCAAGTGAAACTTATATAATGATCGACATAACAGCTGGTAAGCGGAACTTGTAGATCGTTCGGTTTTTACAGACGATAAATAGAAAAAAGCCAGTGTGTAAAATTGATTTGGTAATTTTCACGAATGTAGTGGGGAGAGAGATATGAGAGTAGAAATTCCCAACGTGTTTTTTTATGTCAAATGTCCACGTATATATGCGATATAGCATTGTAGCCACATATAAACAACCAGCCACGTTAAGCGAAATAGCCTCAAAATAAATGTGGTTATGGGTTTGAAGGGGTCGACTCTTCGACAAAGAGTCTTTGTACACCTCGTGAAGTTGTAGTCTGGAATTCACAACCGTAACACGTAAACAAATCATATTACCTAATATAATATATGTATATGTATCTACTTCACCGAACTATTAAAATCTGTATCTTTCAGTTTTCTATAGTATTACTATCAAACACACAAAAATAATTACATAATAGACTCACTGACAATATCGCGTGTTCAAAACGACGTATCCGACCCATATCGAACAGAGTGGTATTAAAGAACTCAAATTATTATTATTTATTTTTTGTGATTTTTCACTCGAACACTTCTTCGTGTTTAATGGTACACGGCGGATGGTTGTATTACGGCTTACAAACATTGTCACTCATCGGTATATTACATAAAAAAGATCGACTCTTAATAATATTATAATCGCAAAATACAGGAATATTATAATACTTCGAGTTTGCGGAGACTCAATAACGACATTATAATACATATATTATTTGAATGCTATAACCGTCAAATCTCCCTCTGTCCTGCGACATTCGAAATGTCTCGCCGAGTTGAACAAATACTCATCAGCAGTAAATGCTCTACGGTGTCAGTGAATCATCTTGTCTGTTCCTATTTCTTGGCGGGTGGCTTAATCGAATTTCCCGAATCATGTTTTCATTATTTTCAGTCTCATCCGGCGAAAATAAACACACATACAGACATTGGTATAATACTGTATACTACTGCAACTTAAGTCGTGGCGTGTCTACATTGTTTACAGTACACGTAGTCACCGTGTTTGCACTTGTATTATACACTCGTACATTGGGTCATATAATTTCCAAAACGGTAACTCTTACTTTTCAGATGTCTAAGTCGAGTACACAAATTGACAAGGCAATCGCGCAATTAAGTACAGCAAACATTTGTGTTTTCGATTTTCATTCGTATTTCCTGGGATTCGCGTGAAATGATGTATACTGCAATACGTAAATAATTATACAAATTATATATTTCTTCCTCGTCGATACATAAGTAGGTAGGTATGTAATATTACGATGATATTGTCTTTATTTCCGGCACTAATTAATAATATTATTTGTAAGCTCGTTAATTTTAATACGTACTTAGAAGAAATTCAAAGGGAAAAGATGAATTTGAAAATCAACAATATCACGATTGTTTTGTTTTCGTGGAATGCAGGTATAGTTCTAACTGCAGATCTACTGACAAATACAGTTTCGCATTGACAACGGAGTTAGCGCTCGAAGTTATTTATATTGGTTTTCAGACTTTCTACCCAACTCGCGATGAAAAGATTTATATAATATTATTGTAGTTTTCAATCAAATACCTCCTTTTGTATAAATTTCTAATAGTGTATTTCAAGTGAAATCACTTATTCTAACGTTTGAACGTTTTTCTTTATTGTCGTATTTCAAGTTAAATCATTAGACGGTTTTCGGAACAATAACCATGAATTAATTTAATTCATTATATTTCTATAATGATTATTTTCAGCGAGCTTTTTTCTATGGCGTTTGTTTTTAACGATTTATAAAATTATTCCTTGCACTAAGTGCTCGTAGTTAATACTAGAATATTAACCTCGGTGCTTGCGTTTATTATACATAAATTATAATAATATACATGAATTTAATAATTTTAATTCAATTTTAAATGTTCAATGACTTATTAAATAAGAATAAAAATAAATATCAGTCATTGCATTTCTGTATGTTTGTTTATAAATATATATTATATAAACTAATGTGTCTTTGCGTATTTGTCCTCTATAGACTCAAATACTACTG
Organism: Aphis craccivora; assembly: GCA_009835225.1. Taxonomy (NCBI): domain Eukaryota; kingdom Metazoa; phylum Arthropoda; class Insecta; order Hemiptera; family Aphididae; genus Aphis; species Aphis craccivora. Next base: position 20,328 of record VUJU01001904.1, read on the forward strand.
AACCGTTTTAAATAAAAGTCTAAAAAGATGCTTTAAGACTAGTAAGATGTTTTTATACAATTTGTTTAATCATTATCGTTATTTAGGATGGCTCAAATATTATGAATTTATTTTTAGCTCACAACAATCAAATTATTTTTTTTTCAATTTAAACGGTTGCTATGAACCAAATTAAATGAAAGTAACTATAACGTGTTTACTGGATTTACAGTTATATAGTTATACATTATAGTTATAGTAACTGTTAGGAGGACACAGACTTGCATGGACTACGCAGGCTTCTGGAGTAACGTAGGTATTCATATATTAAAAAAAAAACAAGAATGTTTCGGGTTTTTATTTAAATTATAATTTTATTGTTTTATTTATGTTTAAATTATATAAATATCTATTACGCCATCTATTTAGAAGAAAACTATATTCGAACTGTTGTCCGATAAAACATATACTTTATTTACGAGATTATAATACTTTGTAATGTCTATTAACATTTATATTACCTAAATGTAAAACACAAAATGGTACATTATTTATATTTATTATTATTACTAATTTTTTAATATAATATAAATTCAAAAAAATATTCAATATAGGTAGCAGTTTATTATTCATGAAATTGTGTGCAACAATTTAGTTTTTATTTTATTACGTATTTATATTTACCTATAATATTGTTTATTGGCGTAACAAGAATAAATTCGTGTATATAAAATAAGTGTATATTAAAATTAAAGCAAAAAGCGTTATACTTGAAAAGGTGTAACATTGATTTGCCAACAACGCCCGATGACAAAAAAATAAATACATGAACGTTCAAATAACATAAATATAATACATAAGGTACTTACTTCCGTTTCTTTATATAAAATAAATGTAAAATATTTACCGAGTAATAATTCTCGTTTATTTGTTCCGGTCATTTATTATTGTTTTAAATTCAGCAGTTTGGGGTAAAAAAAAACACTAAGCCGTATTCCAAGCCAATTAAAATAACAATATACGGCGTATGTGGTGAAATGAAAAATGATTCTAATTATAAATCAACAGAAAAAAAGGAAAAAATCTCGTTCGCCCGACAACTTTTGAGGTGGTTTCGAACGGTAATGGTCCTCTCGGCACACATTTACTCTCTCACACTATTTCATTCTCTCACTCTATCTCTCTCTTCCTCTTTATCCATTACATATTTTTATCTCTGTCCACGGCCCGTTTATTCTCGTTCCGTACTCGGTTAATGTTGGTCCACTCGAGATGGGATTGGGTTAATACGTCCACCCGCAGTGACTCAAGTGGCTCAATGTGGTCTAATAATGCGGTGGCAGAGAATATTCACAGCCGTAGTCGGCTGCCCACCATAGACGTGACCCGGAAAACGGTTTGCCGAGAATCACGATATATCATATTATTATACAAGCGTGAAAAACCCTAATCACGGTGGCAATAGTGTCCAGAGACTAAATTTCGACAAAAAATAAACCCCGCCAGTAAATATGTTCTAAATAATAGGACTAGAAACATAATGGTTAAAAAACCTTGAAATGTGCATACGTTTAAGCCCTAAGAATTAATCAAAATATGTGTTATGGAAATATGCAATATTTTTGGAATAAAAAAAGAAATATATGATATTAAAAAAAACGGAATAGTTTACCTAAATAAAAATCTATTTTTTTTTTTTATTAATACCCTAATATTCAAATATATTAAATTATATAAAATCTATAATATACATTTAAGGTACAATAAATTTGAGCGCTAATATAATAATAAAGATGCATGTGAATTTATTGGGAAAATATGTACACAAATTGTTCAATGAATTCGATACCGATATTGAAGTCTTAGGTCTTAACCGAGTAAACACAAAGCCATGAAACATAGTTGTTAACTACCTTTCCATAGATTAGGTATTATCAAAAGTATCGTCCAAATCGCTACACATCATACAAAGCGCGTTATGTGAAACAATACGACCACAATAATATTAGAAACCTCTCACGAAATATTGACACGGGACCGAGTCATATGTATGTGTCACGGGACGGCTTTAAATTTCAAACGCATCTGATCTCAGTAGAGATAAAAGTTTTATGGACAAAAACCCAAAAACTAATAAATAATGACATTAATGTGATTTTCCGAATCATACGATATTTAATAATTAAATGAAACTGGTACATGTGCGAAAAAACTCACAACTGTTTTTATATTATAAAACTGTCAAATGACAAATTTGCCATGATGATGATATAATGAAACTGTAAATTAGCAATTAATAAATCAAAATGTTTTCTAAAACTATCAATACGTCATATTCGTTAGTCTGAATTGTATTCTGACAAATTATATGACGACATTTTCACATAGAGTTCGTAAGTTCATACCATTATGTGATTAACGCAACATAATAATTATTGTTGTATGTCGTTAAACAAAATTAATTCTTATACTTTGTTTCTTAATGAAAGAAGACTCCAAGAGAACGAAATGATAATAATGCTTGCAAACAAAGAAATGTTTTAGAGCAATGCTGAAAGGTGAGTATTCAAAATTCCATAAATTATACTTGGGAATTCTTAAAGGAGAGCGCGTTTTAGTTTAACATTAATACAATCTACTTGAATAATTATGTAATATATAAAATATAAGTGTTTATCATTTAAAACGTGCAAGATAGTAAGTTAATTTGTATATAAGTATTACATTTATATTTTTAATATTTAAAATATATATAATATATATATATATATTATAGTACTATACATTTTCTCAAGGTTTTAAATATAATATATTTATTTCATTGTAGTCATGTTGGCCGTATTACGGCGATGCTACGAAAAAGTACCGACGGGTTTATGGATTTTGAAAACAGCTTTAAGAATAATAATAATAAAAAATAATACGAAATAATAACCAGAGCGACACGCCCGTCGAAAAACTTGACGTGTTTGCACGAGCAACCTGTGATTATTTATTACCGAGTATTTTTTATATTTTAGATTCCAAAATTGGCTCTTTCACTATTAATATAAAAAATAAAATAACCAACCCCGACATATATACACATGTGCACCAAGCGCATTTATTAATATGTTATGTATGTCGTAATGCGTGTTTTTCGTTGTCTCAAATGAAAAGAAAAATATATTTTCCGTCGAAAGATAAGAATTTTATTTATTATTTAATCAAAACAAAGCTGAGCTTCATATACATAAATTTATATATTATATTTTTATACTTTTCATACATAACGTCGTGTGAATCTGATCTATGTATAATGACGCATGGTGCAAAACGTGAAATTATGTATCGCGGACAACTAACGGAAATGTGAGATAAAACACGATAGACTAATAAATTATCCGCCTAGAATTGTCTTTTTGTAAATTAATCAATGCACGATACATATTGTTTCAATTAGTGAATTATAACACACATATTTGTATTGTTAAAAATATTGAAAGTATTTTTCCCACACTTAATCATAATTGTATAATGAAAAAAACATAGTTTGGAAAGATTTTACGTTCGTAAATTAAACGATTTGAGAAACAGTTTTGATAATTGTTTAAGGAAACAAAGCAAAAAGTTAAAAAAAAAAATTTAATTTTGATTATTGAATTATATTCAACTTTTAACTAGCAATGAAGGATTTTTATTCGCTTAATGAATATTTTGAGTTTCACTGAAATTAAACAAAACTTTAAAAATGTGTTTTTAATTAAAACTTGATTTTATTTAATATAATGTAGACACATAACGTCGTAATACTTATGCATAAACTTTTTTCTTTCAGAAGTGATAAATTTTTATTTTTATTTTTTTTTTTATATAATTAATAAAATATTATATTTTCATTATAATTTTTCTGCTGTAGATAAATTTAATAAACAAGTTATTTTTGTTTAAATAATTCCAATTGTGATAATGGTATTTCGACGTTTCGTCATAATATATTATAAAAAAGAAAGGTTAATTATTATGGGTGGTACTTGGTAATAATTAAATGAAACACAAAGTTCGTATGAATTATTATAATTAATTATACATAAATAAAGCTTTTGTAATTTTTTTAACCATAATAAGTTACTACTACATAATCAATATAATGATAAATAGTGATCAGTAAATTATACTTTTATGTATATTGGTAATTTATGGTTTTTACGCGTATCAATGTTTTAGTCGATTATTGGTAGTTATTTATTTCACATAAGGTAACCACAGAGAAAATCAAATAATTAACTTTTTCGAGTAATGACTTTAGTCGATTTTCAAACTGTCATAGAGTTTTTTGAAAATTTGAAACTCTCTTTTGTCTAAATAAGTGTGTTCAGAAAAAAAAATATATAATACAGTTATAACCATTATTCCATTATTGTCACGTATAAGTAAAAAAAAAAAATACATTGTAAACTCAAGGTTTTCCTAGATTCTTTATAAATCCACAATGCACGTATAGGTAATCTTACTACGATATTAAAATGTATTTTGAACGCCTTTGTCAATCAAAACTAACATTCTACCAACAAACATGAATTGTTTTATTTGTATTCATAATAAAAGTGCAAATATAAGAATTATTAAAGACAACATGCTCATTATTGATAAAAATAATAGTAATAATAATAAATTAAAATATCTCATAAATCCGTACATGCACAATATAATATAACAAACACACAAAAAAATAAAAATAAAAAATAATAGCTGCAGATACAAAATGACATAATTTACGGTGCCGTAATATGTGCCTATGATAATATTTATATTGGTTGGGGTTGGAGTAACGTTAGGAATGGGTAACCAGATATTCGGCCCATGCACTATTCTATAAATTAATTAACTAATTGAAAACTGTGTTAAGCTCATTAAATTTATGCCGATCCAAAACCAACAAATTTTGTCCCTCTGAGTGGTTTTTTTAGTTAGATTCAATACGATTCACTATCGAATAACATTAATAACATATTCACCGCACAGCGGAGTAAACTAAATTATAGAGGTAGCTAATAAAATATTATAATATAACAGACAATGCAGTCTGCATCATCATAAATGCAAGAGTCATTACTCATTATTATATATCATTATTAATGAAAAAAAACCCAACAATGCCGAAATATGTGAAGTTCGAGATTAGAATAACATTTTTTAAATTATAACACCGAAATTATGGTGTATTATTATTATACATGTGTACACTATTCGTTAAGAGAATATAATATAAAAATATGTAGTTTTTACGGAATTTATTTTGACATTGATCTTTTCAACGCTTATGATATGATATTATATTAATTGAAAATACATATTTGAGTAGTAAACTACGTACGTAGTTTATGATAATTATCTATACTTATAATTATAAAATCCAAATATAGCTCAGTCACTGATCGCTGTATCTTAAAAAATACGCAACGTACGGACTTGAAATTTGGAATAGAGATTCTTCTCATATTTTCACCTTGCAATAAGAAAGGATTATTCAAAATTCGCATTTTAAAGGGTTGCTCAAACGGGGATTTTGAGATTTACGATGGAAATTACAATTGTTTGTAAATGGTTGCTATAACAACCTGATTTATGTGTTGACACATTTCACATAAACTTATCCTTAAAATTGAAGCACCTATAATGTTGCTAAGAAATCTTAACCCACCTAAATTGTGTAGTTATAAATAGTTATCATTTATACCGCTAGAAAAATTTAAATCCTTTTTCATTAACCGTTTTTTATATTTACTTGCCGATAAAACTAAACAATAATATTTGAATAAAAAATTCTAAATATCATGGTACGAAAGCAAAATAAACAACCAATCACGGGCGAAGTTGTGACGGGTAGGCTATATGGTAATATCTATAATATAAATGAAATATCGTACGTTCGTCAATCGAACAATCGAATATAAATACATAATAATAATATTAGGGTAAATGCGATGGGTTCGAAATATCGTTCAGATAATAATATTAATAATATTATAATAATCGGAAATGCCAAAAAGTGTCTATCTATTTACATATCGTTCCGTTACAATGCACATTTGGCTGAACAACGAACAGATAAAAAAAAAAAAAAACACCAACGATATTAGATCGGCTGCGGTTCGGTCGAAAAGCCACGTCGTAGAATCTCGTGTGTACCTCTATAACGTTATAGATTGTATGTACATTCATACCTTTACCTAATATATAAATTTGTGGTATGTGTGTATGTGTGTGTGCGTATATAACAAACTCGCAGCATCCCTCCGATCTCCCTTTGGTCAAAGGGTGTTGGTTTTCGATATGATTATTTATAACGGGCTGGACTGTATATCATGAGGCAGTTTATCAATACCACGGTGGATTTGGATATTATTTTCCCGGCGATTCAATACACTATATTATTATTACTGGTGTATGTGTACCTATTATATAACCTCCGAAACGTCGACGGTGACCGATATAATAATTTATCGCAATCCGTTTATCAAGCTGATCGGTCGGTTTGCTTTTGGAAATAATTACTATACAATATATATATTTATTATGTACAAAGTATGTTTTATACCGCCCGATAGGTGCGGTAATAATAATGTGGTTGCGGTAGCGGTCGATTCGATTGTTTGGAAAAACGCTGAGTCTATATGTATATATATAATATTAGTATTATTATATAACTGTACTCATACTTGAGAATGGGCATATTATTCAAAAGGGTTGTCGACGGACGATTTTATTATACGAATACCATGCCAAATCGGTGGGAGGAAGGTGGGGGGGGGGGGTAGACGAAAACGAGTAGAAATATTATTTGGCCAAGTCGAAATGAAAATTAGATTTTGAGTGGCTTCAGCGATAGAAATTTTAGTTTTAAATTATAGAGTTAGCTTATAATTATAATATGCTTATATTTTGCAATCGATAGCATTGCAATTATTGTTATTTTTGATAATTATATTTATTGATATTTGTGATTATGTGTATTATTATACCTAATATTCAAACATTTGGCCAAAACACCTGGGAAATCTATATTAAATTAAGAATTTTATTTTAATAAATAATAATAATCTAAAGTCGTGTCTATTATTAAATAGCTCCATTCTAATTTTGTTTTCAACATTTTAACATACAATTAGTACCTTACGTCTGTTAAATGAGCTTCCCTTTGTCATTTGGCAAATGAATATGCAAATACGTTGATAAAGCGAAAAGCCCATATTTATGCGTATATGTGATACCGGCTATGAAAAATTAGTCTACGATTTTAGTTCCATTCATGCTCCAAGTAGTTCTATCAAATCAGCTTAGCTATTATTAACTTATAGTAAAATCAAATGCAAACTATACACGAAAGCTTTATAAAACAAAAAAGTACATATTGTATTTTGTTTTCTTTTAATATAATATTTGTTTTTAATTGTACAATATTTTTAATCGGTTAACATTTATAAAATAATTCAAATTTAGTGTAGTACTATTATTAGAGTAAAAATATACCTTCACCAACCAGCTTATTCAAAACACCAATGAATTTTGTCGATCTGGCTGAGTAATTATTTATAAAATCGACAAACGCGTACAGAAATCTTAAAATTAATTATTTTTTTTATTATAGTCCACCGAGTTATCTTCGAAAGGAAAATAGTATACCAGTGCGAGTAGTTGATGGTCACAAGTTATCGCCACGATATAGTCGTTATATCCGATTAGGTACTAGAAAGCTTGAAAAAAAATTCAACGACCCCGTGACATTATTCGACCGGAAACAGATCCGTTTGACTATGGGGCGTGAATGAATGGTCCCAGAGTTTTGCACACACACCACGTGCGTGTGTGTATATTTATTATATACATATTATGCACGCAACAGGACATTAAACTAGTCAAGCCAAATAACGCTCAATGACACGCGTGTGATGTGCTAAGCTAATAGCTAAACTTTGGTGGATTATTTTTAGTGTGCAAAGTCGATCGGGAGTACATATCATACGTAGATAATTTGATGTTTTGAACTCTACGATCGTATAAAACCTTATAATAAATTATTATCGTATACAGAAGAACAAATTTTTCCGGACATTATTAAAATTTAAAATTGTCTTAATTTAGAATAATAAAAACTCGAAAAATGTATTTAAAGTTTGTGTAAAGTTAAAACAGTTAAATTAATAAAACCAGTCAACTATAATTAATAAATTATTATTATAATTTCTTACTTATCAATTGGTTAATAATATCCAGCCTTAGAAAAATGTTAGATACACATTATTAATAATTATTATCGATATCAAATGTATCGTTATTTTTATTAGAAGAAATTTTCGATTTTTCTGCAAATCAATATTCAAAAATCCTCTTTTGATAAATAAGTATTTATTAAGTATATATTTTTACTCATTTACGATAACCCCATCGTAGATTCAATATTATTAATATTTATTTATAGTTCACATGTTTGTTTTTATTTTGTTAGGCTACGTCTAAAACGAATACAATCCATCGATAATTTATTTAATATTTTATCACTTGATTAACCTTTTTGCTACGAAAATTATACGCGAAAAAAATTTAGTGTATATTGTTATAAGTCAATAATTTATTATTTGCATTCCTTGAATTTTATAATCTTTTGTTCCTTTTACTTTCAACAAAATAATTATGTAAATCATCGATGGTAATAAGTGACTTTCAAATTGTATTTAATGTAAAATAATTGTATCAAAACAGATTAAATATCTAATATAGAACATTTTCATATTATATTATTATATTAGTCAAACATCGCTTTTATGATTAAAAAAAAACACAATATACTTCATGAAAATTTATGATAAGCCTTCGACTAATAAATTTGTTATCAAAATTACAGTTCTTCACTTTGTATAAACAATACTTATTTATTTCTTTTAACTGAATGATAAATTTGATTCGCTTATTTGGTTAGTTTATTACACATAATTAATATTATATTTGAAAACATTTATTATTCATATATTAATTATGATTGGGATATAAACTATGAGTAGATAGAAGACACGGAATTTATATAAGCTATTTCAGTACACGTTGTTAGAAAGTTATCTTTTCAGTTACATAGAATCTTATTTATTATTATTACTTTTATTTCAATAGTAAAATAATTATTACTCAACGTTTTAGAATCTACAATGAAAATACACAACTCGAGTATGTAGAACTGTAGAAGGTACATAACTATTTTAGATCCTTACCTATTAATTAACGTATAGTACAGCTTAATACATCAAAGTACTATAATAATATGAGTGAATAAAACATATACATACGCTAGAATTTGCATGTCCATAACGACTCAATGCAACTTCAGAGGCTGCAGCCAATGATATATTTATCCTTATTTTACATACACATAATATTTATTGGTCATTTTGGAAGTAAAATGTCCTATTAACAATAATATTTATAATTTATTATTTTTTGACAATAAATAGTGACTGATAATGATGCAGTAGATCTGTTCAAAAATTGATTTTCGTTATTCTAAATGTTAATTATTATTTTAATTTTTTTAAATAATATTTTTTCCTTCCACATACATTTGTCTACACTTGTTTTGGAGGAATAACTTTATACTTTTGGAATAACAAATGATAACCAATATTCCCAAGAAAATGAATGTTTTTTGTTAAAAATAGTCTTTGGATTAATATTGTAGGTATTAGAAATAGTTTTGTAACCTATATGAGGTTTAATAAATTATTGCAAGAAAGTAAATCTACACACAACACGAATTATTTGACCTTAAAAAAGTCAGTGCAAATATTTTAAAAACCAATCGCCGTACGATATTTATCTCGTTGCTACAGTTTATAATTTTAGATGGTTATAAACTTTATGTTTGAAAAACAAAATGCATGAGTTAATAATAGAGCTAATGGCAATAGTATTGTCAATAGATTCCGTAGTATCCCAAGAACTATAAGAGTCAAGAGTGGTTGACAATTATTCGTGTGGTGGTAGGGAGTTCACGTAGTTCAAACATTTTGCAACTGATTGAGACTTTAATTTAACTTTGTCTAACTTTATCAAGTTCTAATTATGCTAAAAGCAGTGGATAATCTGAAAAGACCATTTGAACTTTGAAAATCAATGATTGAGAAGGCTAGATATGAAAAAAAAAATAATAAACAAATATTTACGATTACATTTTGTTGCCTTACTATGGAAACAGCTAGTAAGTTCAATAACTTCGATAACCATTGGTTATTTTGGAAAATAGTTCGATAATATTAATAATAATGATAATAACAGTGGAATCAAAAATATAATAGTACTTGGTGAATATTAGTAGTGCCTTATAGATTTAAAACTTCAAAAACATAGGATTAATGAATGCATTAATAATATTATCATGGCGATGAGATGGGTTTACAAAAAAGTTGTCAAAAATAGTAGGTACATTAAGAAATATACAGCCAGAATCATATTTAGGAGAAAATGACAAACAACACGATAAAAAAAAGCTAAATAAGTCGATTACTATTAAAAACAAGTGGGATTATTTTTAGATTTGAGAAAATAGTAGTAAAATACAAAAAATGTGAATTAGAAAAGTTAGAAAATTAATGACTTTATATCGTGGTTTAACAAAAGTATTATTACATTTTAAATAAAATTATTTATGTATAAAATACAATTTTTATATCAAACAGGATTTGAACGAATTAGAAAAGTTCGAATTCATCACGTTTTACAATATAAAAATATTAAGTTAAAATTGAATAACTCAAATCTCAATAGGAATAAAAATAAATTAAACTTAACAATGTTTCGAGTCAAATACAACTTATAAACACTTCAAGGAGCAAAAAAAAAAAATGAAGACTTTTTCATCGCAACTTGAATTTATAAATACTTATTAAATTATTATATATGTATATAATATATATATATATATATATTTATGCATACGATAAAAGCCGTTAATAGTAAAACATAATATTATAATGGTGTACAAAATATTTTTAAATTTAACCAGCGGCCCATTTCAACACCGTATGTTCCTAAAAATATGGTTCTGTGAACGTTCCTGACGTTATTATTATTTACATAATATGTATATAAATACATATTTGTCTCTCTTCGGCTAGAAACGGTTAATTATAATTATTATTATAACACTTAATTATAAAAACGAGTTTCTCCTAATTATTTGGGACCTGGCGGTGCGGCGATGACGTCGACTTACGTGCACGGAATTTACGATTGAATTGTGTTACGCGTCCAATGTGTTCATCGGTGATATAAATATATATACGCTAATTTAAATTTATTTGATTAGTCTAATGAGATTGTCGCCGTAATTTGCACTACCTACTAGTGTGTACACTTTATAGTATTCCGTCGTTGGTAAAGTACAATAACCTTTTGTGACGGCTAGGCACGTACGAAAAAAAATATATCAAATAAAATATTATCCTCTACACAGGGGCTGAAAGAGGAAGATGAGTTGTTAATAAGCAAGTTAATAAATATAATTTTAGAATTAAAATTTGTTAAGTCGTTCTAGAGTGTTATTGTATATTGTTATTGTATATTAAATGCTATTAAAGAAAAAAAAAATTAGAACCCTCCACGCTAAATCGTGTAAATACTCCTAGAATTTTCTTAACCTAAACAACTACCTAGGTACAGTATAAAGCTGACATATTTTTTTTTATATAATATGTAAATTATCATGGCTCTGCTAAGAACTTGACTAAAGAAAACGAAAAAAAGATAGTGACAATACGCATTTAAAAAAGAAAAAATTGAATTAGGCGTCTCCCCGATGTTCAGATTTGGAATATTCATATCTTTAGACTATTCTTTGATTATCGAAACTCGATAAATTAGGATAAACACAATAATACTTTGTCAATTATAGACCTTTAAGTAAAATAATTAATAAATAAATAACACTTAATCAGGGGATTCTATCATAGTGGTAATAACATTAACTAAAAACGAATAAAATGTATTAATGTAATGTAAATTGTTAAAATTAAAAAAATATAGAAAAATATGTTACAGTTCTATACGTCATACTGTGATGATTATTTCGTCTATAAATGGAACGATTTGTAAGTTCCTTGAAAAATAATTTTTACGTCAAATTAGATTCATAGCAATAATCGCTATTTTGGCGAGGTAAAATAACTATAATATTATCTCATCTCGAATAGTACTATGCGTTCCAATATACACATTAATCTATATAGATAAAACGACGCATTATTATTATTATTATCTCATGCACAATTGAAAAAGCACAGTGATCGTCATGATGGGAAAGGTGTTCTCTGGGGATTCGGTTTTTTAATAATATATATTTTTTGGTATGTCTACGGTTTTTTTTTACGAGCAGAATAGTGAGTCCTTGTATCCCCACGAGATATCGTGAATACAATAATTAATATTTTAAGCCTCCTGCCTCCTGACCATCAAAAACACAACCAAATAGGTAAACATAGACTACGGCATATTTTATCGTCCGTTGTTGTCATACAACCTTCATCGAAATGTAGGGGAAATCGTGTACAGTTTTGACACAATATTCATATATTTCTTTTTTATTAATATTATTATTGAATTCAAACGCATCCGTCTATGGGAGGATTGATGATTTTTTATTTTTTTTGTTAGCAAGATCAGTCCATCAGTAGTGTCGGACAAATGCAAGCAACTTATCTGGTATGTTACAATATCACACATAACACCTATCATCTATGCATATTGATTCAAAATTATAATTAATTACCTCCGCTGGCGATGCAAGTGATATCGACCGTCACACCTTCCTTGTACGGCCCGAGTATGTAATGCGGTATGTGATCGCCTTTTTCGTTCAGCACGCTCAGCCGGTCCGGGGGCACTATAAACACAAATTTTGCGACACGAAAACCGTTAATAACATCATAATTAATTAGTATATTATGTGCCATTTAAAATAAACCCAAGCCCAGTGTTGTCAAATATCTGTCGATCAAAATAAGAATACGTATGGTAATAGGCGATGTATTTAATTAAATATAACAGGTACATATATTATAATCTTAAAAATAAAACGTAAGTATCCGTTCACAATTTATTGTATTGTAATATTCGCATATATTATAATAGTCTGCGATTCGATAACATTTGGCAACTCGGGATCCACGATTCAATCCGATTGTTAGAGTCCAATGTTTGGTAAGAGGCAACTTTCTGAACCATTTGTTCTTTTGAAATCAAAGTTGATGGAGTGAAATAAAAACTTTTTTTAATACTCGGTGTTATCCTATGCAAATCACAAACTCATTTTTATCATGATCGTAAAATGTTACAGAAACAGTTGAAGAATCATTTTGTTTTTATTAAAGAGATACAATATATTTCGTTCATAAATAATAATTAATTTTCTTTTCAATGAATTTAATTTTAAATATTAAATTATTAATTTCAATAAAATGACACCGTTTGAATTTGGTTATACGAATTTTTATTAAATTAATTGTACTATATAATATTAAATAATGTTTATCTGCAGATATTACAATTTTTTAGTGCTATAATATTATAATATTATATTTATATGTAATATGTATGTATAAAGTATATACGCATGATCCCATGCGAATATTTGGTTTCAAATTTTTATTTATCTTATTATTATTATTAGTTTAACGGAGTAGCCTCTTTTTTACACAAGTATAAAATTGTAATTACAAGTAGTAATAATTCCGTAGTACAAGTATAAATAATAAATTGTAATTGATGACATTATCAATACCTATAAAGTTTGACATTTTTGGTTAAATTAATATTAATAAACTTAACAGTTTTTTAATAAACTCAAACAAAAATAAGTCTTCTCGGAGCAATACAACTCATTTGCTAAAGTGCTTTAAAACAGTCCGTTAAACAAGTTCAGAAGATTACGGGTGTAATACTATACAGCCTCCAAGGTATTTTATCGATGAAAATGGTTTGTTGGTAAAAATTTCACAATCATACACAGACAAATACAATTAATGAACGGTTACTCATATGATTACCATGTATACATTATATGTACATAATGCACGTAAGTGCGATTATAACATAATATATATTATGTCTTATCGTTGTCAACGACGACAATATACGATGCATACTTTATTACATATTATATCTAATTAGAATAGAGTACGGCGCCAACATCAAAACATACAATACATAATAATATATAGACCTAAATTATGCATAATGCGAATAATGCTTTATTTAGTATTTCGGGAGCGTATATGAACAGACGAGCATGTTTCTGAGAAATCTCATAACGTCCGTGTTTAAACATTAATGACGATCTATACTAGATTTAAACGAACGGTGTATACGTGCATGACGTGATATACATTTTCGTGTCGAATTCGACGGGAAATATAATTTTTTTTTTTTTTTAAAAAAGACGATTGTACGTGGTGGCATCTTGAGTGGGTGGTTGTGTGTGTGGTCAACGGTGATGTGTATATAATATATGACCGACCGATAACAGTAGTTTACAAAGTTACACTCGAGAATAAATCTAACGGAAAAAAAAAAAACAACAAAAACACCACGTCACCCATAAATGTTTTATCGCCTAGCAGTTTTTCATATTCCGAAAGCGTTCGAGTGTACATGTATATAATGTGGTGTAGTGTACTGGTTTACAGCCGGAGATGCGTCGGGAAAATGTTCTTTTGATTCGACTTCCAAACAACCGACGTTATAAATATTGTTTATCCGAACGGGGTCGGCGGGGCAGTGGCGAGCGCACATACCACCACGAGGATATTTCGGCTCGTTTTTGGGGCGCCACCGTTGTTTTTGTTGCTGTTGTTTTTTTTTTTTTTTTTTTTTACGAGCGGTGTAGTGAGAAAGAGAAGAGAAGAGGAAGTTGAAAACGATCGACGCCACAGCTGCCCCCGATCGGCGGGTGTGTGGCGCGTGTGTGTAAAAGGATAGGAATGAGCTACATACACATATATATGTATATGGTTTCTAACGAGATGAATTACTCCGTTAAACTTAAATTGTTAATATGTAGGTATCGCACTCTGAGCCATATGCTATATTACCCTATCTTAAAATAACGATATATATATATATATATGTAATACCTAATACGTAGGTTTATACAATCATAGAAGTTATAATAAAAGGAGATGGTCACTTTAGAATATTTAGAACGAATCAGTTGTAAACATTATACCTAAGCCGTGTTACGTTTATTTCGTTAACAAAATTCTACAAAAACCGTAATGTTTTAGATTAAAATACAATCAGTCAGTCGATCAAAAACTAATCTAATGATTTTATATCTTCGATGCGTATACAAACGGTGTATCAGAATTCAGAATCGATGTATCCCGAAATACATTTTTCTTTTGATTAACTCAAATTTGTTCAGTTTCGCCTAACATTCTGTATACTGCAGAGGTATGTATCACACGTTTTATAATCAGAGTTTGGAAAGACAAGCATAAAACTAACCACTGTTGTACGATTTTGTCAATGTCTGATAGTTTCCAAAATGTCGAGAATAGAAGACCGAAAAAATACCTGTCTAAAAACAAACGAGGGTAAAGGAGGACTGATGGAAAAAACACGAGTGATGTGAACACAGTGGAGATGAAATAAAAACACGCACCTTGTAAAGCTACACCGACGCAAACACACGCACACATGCACACTGCCTGGCCTATGATAAAATCGAATCTTGTCGAAGCAACGGATGCAGCACTGAGTACCTTAGAGCTCGCGCATTATCACACCACCTGTTCAGCTAAAATTTGGTATAGCCGAGCTTATATATATATATATATATATATATATTTCTTCTACTTTTGTTGGGTTTTCGCTGCCGCACTTTTCAAGTCCATAAATTTCAGACTCGGGCGCGCGCAAACGATCGAGCAGGGGAAAAACAATTATCTCCACCGATAGAGGTAAATGGAAAATCTACGGCTTAGTCCGAAACGAGTTTTCACTCGGTAACGGTATTTTATTTTAAACCTTTTTCACCGGGTCATAAAATACCGATGAGGTTTCACACACGGCTTCGAAAGGTGAGTAAGAGAGAGAAAGAGTGAGAGAGACAGGGCGAAAGAAAAAAACAATGTGTTCGCTACATGGGAGGTGAAAAGTACGTCGACCGGATATGTGGCTTACCCGGCCATAAGGTCAAGTGCATCGAAAATGGCTCCAGCCGAAAACTCAATTTGAAACTCTTAGTAAAAAAAAAAAAAAAAACAAGAAATCAGTTTTGTTGTATAATAGGTTTAAAATATATCTTATCATTGATAAGAAGTTGATTAGTTTACTGAAAATTATATGATAAATCACATGCCATAATCTAACCAAATGCTAAAACGATTTTAAGCGAAGGAGACCAGTGAAAATTTCTTAGGTTATTGATGTGTCATTATATTTAATACATTAATTTTAGTATTTTCTTAATTTGGTAGTTTGAACTAAGTGTTTTCTGAAATATCATGGATAAATCATAACAAAAAGATACTGTTAAAATAATGTGAATATGTCCGAGATATTGATAGCTTAACATAAGTCAAACTCTTTTGAAAATTTCATTGTGAAAATTATGATACTGGTACCTTCTCGACTTGATGGAATAATTTATGATTTTACAATCATATAAAAAAATAAAATTTGATGCCTTATTTATTAAAATGAGTAAAGATTCAAGAAAATTGTTTCGTGAACAAATTTGACTTATACTTCTAAATTTTCCTTATTTAAGCTTTAAAAGATTCATTTAACTTTTAAGTACGTGACTAATACAATCCGCCATGGTTCTTAATCGACCGATACAATTGTATGGCAAAATGTATTATTATTATTTTAGATTCATTTAGAAAATTATTTATTTGTTTTATCATTATTACCTACCGTTCTTATTTATAATTATATTATTTAGTGAATTATAGTGAATTATACATTTATATTGGCCATTGGCCAGATAAATTAAAGTGAATTTTGTCTTCAAATATTACTAACGATATATCTATGTTAATATACAATATCAATATTTGACTGTGGTAAAATAAAAAATGTAAGAATATAATATAATATGTATTATCAAGTATTTAACGTTCTATTATATTAAATTTTATTTAATATAATGTAATAATTATAATATTATTGTTGAATGTTAAACGGCAATAGTATGTAACATATTATATTATGTAATGAGTCAAAGTTATTGTTATGTAAATTTCAATACTGTATTGATAATTTATATTTATTAATCATTATGTTAGTTCAATTTAATATAATATATTGTTTTTTATTATTATCAAATACAATAAAATACACAGTAAAAAACATAATTTATAAAAAAAATGAATAATAATAATAATAATAAATTACAATTAATAAAAATTAATTACATATTTTGGTAAATGTGAACATTTTTATTGGACTTGTAGGTACTCGTATAATGTACCTGTGCAATATTATTTTATATTTATGATAAAAAAAATTAAGTTATTAATTAAATTTGAATAATGTTTAATCAACTATACTATAGTTACATGCTAGAGTGAAAATATAGTGATATAAGTACAGTGTACACAATACACATAATATGGGTAGGTATTTAATTATTTATAAAATATATATTTTATTTATCAAGAAGGTAAAATGCTAACAAAAGTTTTATGTTGAACTTTTAATGTTTTTTTTTTTTTTTTTTGAGGGTATTTTCTAAAAACACTAAGTTATATAAATTATTAATAAGTTCAAACTTGAGAACAATAATATGATATCATCTGCAATACTTATAATATTCTTTCCTATAATATTATTGTACTATAACGATTAATACGATTAATTTATTAACTAATATTTTTTTTATATAAAGCCAAATTTTTTTTTTTTTTTTTTTTTTTTTTTATTTAAATTTTAACTTAAAATTAAAACATTAGAAATACGATTAAACTAACAATATAAATTTTGGGTATTGTATATGGTCTTTCTATGAGTTTTCTAGAGTACTAACCCTACTCAAAGTAATCAATTTCCACGTAACATCCGTTACTTTACAATCAACCTAATATAATATTATAAATGTTATATTAATGCATAAGATTGTTTGAGTTGAAAATAACTGTGCTTAACTATGACTAACCTAATCTGATAGGATTTTTGGGCGAGTTCATTCGAAACGGCTTTTATTGATAAAACTAGAACTGTCATGTTGATAAAAAAAAACCCCAAGACAGGGAACTTGTCAATCAATTATCATAAAAAACCGAGAATTGAAACGGAGACAATACCTATTGTAGTAAGAAGTTGATTTACCACGCCTTAACTCAAAATTTAATAGACACGGACGTGTGTCGGATAAATATACTTACAACGTTTACACGTTTTGTAAAGAAATATCAAGTTCTACACAACAATATTTTGGTCTGTATTCGTTTTAAATGTTTAATAATTAAATTTAAATAGTAACATGTTTCTTTTTTAAATAATATTTTTGTCGTTAGTTACTAAACTTCTACACGATACTATAGTTATTTGTAAATATAATACTAATTATTGTGGAATAATGGCAGTTATAAGTTATAACTAATAACACACATACAAAAAAAAAAAAAAAATAAAAAAAATAATTAACATTTTTTATTTTAACAGAAAATAATACTAAGATATTATCAATTTGTATACAATTGAAATGACTTACATGAATACCTATTATGTCAGGACCACTACTATTATTAAGAAATTAGCTAAAAAGTTATATGCAAGGTGACTTGAAACATTTATTTATTATATATTTATACAGTTATGTCTTATCTACACAGCGAACTTATCAAAACATTAAAATTAATTATATGGTATTGCATAATATTTACGTAAACATGAACTCATATTCACTTCATTCTTTGAAAAGATAAAATTGCATTAAAAGTATGAATATAATTTATTCAGTTATAAATAATAGATATATTATATTAATTATATTAAAATAAATTATTACAGTAATAAAAAAAAATATTAATAAATATATTATATTGTATGTATATTATATATACCTATATATACAAAATATTATTATATTATAGCGAATAGTTTCAAGTCCCTAAGAATATTTTTTTTTAATAAACTTCTAGGATCGTGGGTCAAAAAAATTGTTATTTTTCGTTTAAATATCCAATTTCGTCAAAATATAAACTTCAAACGCTTTTAAAGTAAAAATTATGCCTAAGTATTTTTTATATTTATAAATTACTATCAAAATGTATGAGGAAGTTTGTATAATATTTTCAAGAATTTTAAGCGAGAAAAAAAATGTTATTTAGATAAAATAGAAAAATAATACACAATTTAAAAGGGAAATATACTTTAAAAACCTAAAACATTTTGAAAATTATATCGTGTCGATAAAACGCAAATATTTGGTGAATATTTCAAGTAGATCGGTTATTTACTTTTGAATCACAACAAAATAACAAAATTTATTTACTCGACATTTAATGGTATTGTGTAAATAATAAATATTCATAAATTGTTTACTTGACTTCCCGATGCTCTAACTATTTCAATTAATTTTCTACCAGAAACCAAGCTCATAGTTATAGTTGAAGACTGAAGTATTTTTGCTAAACTTAATCGTGACACGAGACAAAAAAAAAAAAAAACGAATAAAAAGCACTCGTCATCAGTGTAAAACGAATGTGTTCATCGCATCTCCGTGCAGAACCTAAAATATTCAGTGCTTTGATCATAGATTGAGAAAAACTCACATCACTTTGTTTCACTTCAGCAGATGATAATGGTGTTTGTAATATTATTATTTACATACGTATAATAATCATATAGAACGTGAATAATAATTCTAAGTACTGAGTTTTATTCATATGATTTTGTATATTATTATGTATACCTACATTGTTACTATTATGTGGCACACGATATTATTTAACGGTATCTTTAGATACAAATCTTATGTATTTTATAAATTGTGTGGGTACAATTACTACAATTATTATTGTATGGGATACATATAGTTCAGAATGTCAAGCGCTGCATTTATTTTTCATATACTTACTTTATAACATTTCGAACAGTTGAATTTTATTTAAATATATACTAAAAACCAAATAAACTTATATCTGAAATTGTTATCAAAGTAAATAACATTATAATTTTGCATGTATACTACAAATATTTGCATAAGAGCAGATAAAGATCTAAGTTATACGAAAACTTTTATTTCTATTTTCTGAAATATGATAAAATGTACTCATAAAATATAGTAAATACATATAAGAACGGAACAGATACCAAACCATTACATATCATATACATTTTATGTCTTTAGATTTATCGTTAATTTTTCAAAATTTATTATTTTCACGAACTTTAAATTAGAATACGTGCAATATAAATAAACCGCTGTGTATTTCTCGAATACGAAAAAAAAACATATTACATTTTTAAATACATTTGAAACTGCTCAAACACAGCACAATAGTATTATAACAGTTTTAAATAATTTAAGTTACCGTGTGATTTTTACACAACAAATTCGATGAAAGTAAAATATTATAATCTGATCGAAACAATATACAAATATTTCATAAGTAAATGTAATAATACTAAAAATGTTTATGGTTATAGTGATATTCTGAGGTTATGTCGTAAATACGAATCCACCTAGGATCGGTTTCATAACGTTTAATCAGAATATTAAAATTTTTGCATAACCGTGGGTCTGATGTAAATCGCTTTATAACGTTAACGGGGTTTTAGCGAAATGTTCGGTTGAAATATTTTAACTCGTCCCCGACTCTCGGTAAATTACAATAATTGTTATTTGGGCGTAGCGTCGAGTGTCTGCACCAATATCGGAAATTACGTTCGCAACAGACATTGGAAATGATATTATTGGTATATATAGTAACGTGGAGTTTTTATTATTTTTACATTTTATTCTCCAAGAAACGGGCCGCCGCCAACACGTATTTATTGGATTTAATGTATGCGCATATAAACGCTAAAGCATGTATGTTATATTATTATAATAGTATTATCATATCTAATGCTTTTATAGAGTGGCTATAATACTGATGACAACAGTAATAATATCATTGCAGCAGTATAGGATCGACTGTAATGTTTGCGGTGACTTAACGATGTGCTTTGGACCTCGCTAATGGTCAATTAAAATTTATATTTAAGAGAGAAATAATCGTATGCGCCAAAATTGGTGCGTTATCGTTTTTTACTTAACTCTGCGAGGAATATATTATTATTGCCCAAATAGTATTGCAGACAATTATTATAGCTGTATAAACAAATGATAATAATATTATTATTATTCGACTTGAACATGGTGGGATGAGACAGCGCAACGTGTAAGCGATTTAGCTACGCAATTACTGAGATGGGCGTTAACCGAGTTCACGAATCACAAATTTATTAAGAACATATATATTTTTTTTTATGTTTTTATATTAGAAATTAAAACTGACTAAGTTAACACAAAAAAACAAAAATTTAATAAACTGAGAAGTATAAGTCAAAACAGCAAAAATTAAACAAACAGATTAAATAAGAAAGTTACCTAATTTAAAATGTAGTTATTTAAGCATGATCTATATTTAGTTTTGTTATATTGTATTTATGAAGAAGTCACTGTGTAATTTATTTTTTGCTTATATCTTATCCACATCATAGGGAATTTAATTATGTATCCGAGTCCCAACGAAATCGAACATCTTACGACATTCTGTTTTTTTAGGTCTTGACCTGATGTTTTGTAGGGGATAAAATATTGTATTTTTACAGGTTTTTAAACATAGATTATATATGTTGAGCACATTTTTCAAATAATTTGTTTTGTTCGATGTTTTCAATCCTTATCACGAGCAATTCATAATATTATTATCTATTGCATTATTTTAATATACGAAATCAAATATGATATTATTAAAAAATACCTTAATTATTGATATTCAAACATGTATATAATATTATAAACTATAATCGACTATTAAATAATATTTAAATTATGAATATGAATATATTTTTTTAGATCATAAGATACACGACAAAAATTGTAATTATTACTTTATTATCATAATATTACAGAATAAATAAATTAAAACCTTGAATTAATTATACTTTTAATGAAATCGGTACCTAAGTAGATTTTTATAAACTTTAACAAAAATATTAATCATTGTTAATAAATATGAAGTGTAAAAAAAAAAAAAACTAATTTAAAATTACAATTTTGCTATAAAGTATTTTTCATTTGATGAAAATATCAAAAGTTGATTATTATTTTATTATAATAATAATTAATCTATTGCATTTAAATTAAAATGTAAATTTAGAATTATTATTTTTGTTAATAACTATAAAATTGAATATTTTGAATAGATCTGGTACAATTGTTTATGATAAACCGAAAATATTATAACATAACATACCCGTGATTTTGATAGTATCTTATATTTTTTTTTCAAACTAAATTTCAAATATCTATAGAATAATATCACAAACCAAAGTGCAATCATAATTATCATTAATATTTACTACTCAAGAATTTATGACAATGCAAACATTTTAGAGTAAATATTTAATTGATTATATTTCGATTGACTCGACCACTAAACATATTATTATAATATTATTTATATTATACCACTTGGCCTTTCCAAATCGCGATGAGTCCATACAGATTCTATGTATGTTCAATGTTTAATGTTTATCGACCAACCGCTATGATCTGTTTTACGGTAGGTATTTACGAATATTTCAAACAGCGATGGTAAAATGCTGGACACAACGTCATTGCCATAGAAGTACTGAGAATAAGAGCCTCACGGGTGCATTTCCGGTCAAGTCACATCACGGTTTTTGGTCACAAGACGTCTTGGCACTAGACACTCGTGTCAAAATCGACAGTTGTGGACGGTTACTCGGACTTCCGGATGAAAAAACGATGGAGCTATATCGCACGCGCGTTCAACTTCAGTTTTTTTATCACGTGTAATATAATAATAATTTAGGCGAAAAATACGACCAGCCTTCAAGTAGCTCAAACCACTCTCTCCCGCAAAATATTCAATCATCTGCTTAGTCAAGAATGATTAACAACGCATTTATGTCCTTCCTTTAAGTTCGTCGAATTCACACTGTGTTAATAATTTCATCAACCTGTTATCCTACAACTACAGGTCTATCGTAGAGCATCGATTTCGCCATAGCGATTCGCGTAGTAGAAGTTCAAAGTATACAAACTTTTTTTTAGGTAATTTCGACTTCAAAAATAAAACAATAACTAAATTAAATTAAATAAACCACTATTTTATGTAAGGATTCGACTATTTTTGGAATGACATTTTTATTTTCATATTCCAAAGCAGTATATTTTCCTAAGTATATTGTTTCATACGAGGGATTGAATTTGAAAAAAAATTTAATTTTACGTTATTTTGAATAAAAACATTACACAAATGTTGAGTTTATCGTTATTCAGAATTTAAACGTTATTTAACAGACTAATCGATCATCACTATTAGGTATTGGCAATAAAATTATTCTATTAATATCTACATATTAAATTTAAAAATATTAGTAATAATATTTAAATTAATTATTTTTTTTAGTGGTATACTAATTTTAAATAATATTTTGCGTTATGTTTTGTATAATGATATATTATATATTTTGTTAAACGTTACGTTTCGTCTTGTGTTATTCAATTATTTATGTTTATAGTTTTCCGTTATAATTACGTTTATAAATTTCAAACGTTTTTTGTCAAATATAACGTTATACACATAACGTTATTATAATGTTTTCAAGCCCTGATTCATCCAAATCGAATTTTATACCAATAATTAATTAGTTATAAGTGTTGAAGGTTTATTTGAATGGAGTAATGGAAAAACATTTTGCAATTCTGCTTCGCCAATCAAAACTTTAAAACAATTATAATTATTTTTAATTTATTTAACACTCGTTCGAAATTCGATTATTATATTTTGGTGTTTTCAGAAAAAAATATCTTTTCAAGTACCTAGTTCAGCCATACTGAAAAAATAACTTATTTAGTCTATATAAATCTGCAGTCTGCATAATTTTAAAGCATGACATTTTTATATATATATTTAGCACCAATATATGAAAATAAAATAACTTTTTAACTTGTCAATGGTTGGAATTTTATACGGGTTACTGGATAAGATACTATATACGCGTTATTCTACCCGATTATACAAAGCAAATAAGGCGGCAAGAAAATAAGAAAAATAATAATATCTTCTATTATTCGTTTACTTTTGTTGTCTTTTCTATATTGTTTTGTGCGTGTTAATGTGTAGCACACAGTGGGCGCCAACGTGAAAGACAATGATACCGCCGCTAGCTTCATAATTGGAAAATATTTTACTATAAAACGTGTATTTTTAAAACCAACAGAAGATTTGAAATTTTAAATATCTGAACAAAATGTTTTTATATTGTTGCATTATTATGGTTGATTACATTCAAAAAAACAATATAATTCTATCAATGTCCAATGTGCTTAAAGTTTAAACCTACATGAAAGTTTGTGTTGTAGGGAAAGACATTTAATATAATATATAATTGTTGTAGTTTAACTTCAAAATAATACTTAAGTACTTCCCTAAATATTATAAATATATTACACATTGAATATATAGATTCTTAATAATCACTTTCTAAGTTTTAAAAAATCATTTACACGGCTATAATAATACAAAAACTTAAAAATGTTTTCATGTATTTTCCTACATATTATGTTTGTACTGTCAATCGAAATTCATAATCATTGATAAATGCAAATGGTGGTTGAACTTCGGTTTTTTAGTATTTCAAAAATGTTTAGTTTAAATAGAAATTAACTGTACTAAAAATATTTTAATAAATAAAACCGAAATAATTGAATTCTGAAACCTAAACAATGGAGAGATTCGAGGTGCCAAAACCAATTTATTTTCCGCACAAATGCATCTAATATAAACAATTGATTTTCCTAAAAATAGTTTATAATTTGCCAAAAGAAAACGTAGTATGGTAATTTCGTTATTATTATTATTCAGAATCGTCCACTGTATAATATATTTATTTCAAATACGATTTTATTTTATTGAATCACAGCGTGCCACGATAATGTGACGTCAATATTTCAAACCCAAAGAAATACTCTGTAATAATATAGGAAAATGATTGAAATCAAATACGGGACTCGTTTTTATTCGAAAACAATGACAAAGTTCCTGTCCGCAGGTGCTAGTTAACAATAATAATATAATAATATCGTGTACACGGTTTTAAGTTTTCGGAACCGAGCGTGTGTTTAGGTACGCGTCCATATGAAAATGTTAGTTTCAGACGTCGAGTAACTTTACCACCCCCTCCCACTTTTTCACTCGCCGCCGGACAATCAGATTCGGGATCGCGACGAAAGTCGTATAATGTCGCGTAATAATAATGTACATAATATAATGTATAATAATAATAATACATAGTAGTTTATATACCCGTAGGATTATGTTAGCCGGAATTACGTACGGAAAATATGATTATTATATACAGCAATAACACGTAGTCGTATCGAAAACGGCGGCCGGCCGTATAAATTATTATCAGCCGACTACAATAATAATTTATAATATTATACACCAACAGACACGCCGCGCTCGTGACGCATGCCGGAGCGTCGCTGACTACGCGGGTCTCCGTGTTCGGATTGTTTGCGGACGTTTGCGTTTCCGTCGTCTTCCGCACGCCTCCCTACCCCCGTGAAACACGGCCCCGAGTATCTTTGCATATTTTAGACGCGTATCGTTCCCCAGCCCGCCGGCCGTCCTCCGCCCACACATCGCACACGACGGCGGAACTCGTGCGACCAATATTTACTCGTAGACGCGCTGCATAATCGCGCGAGCCCGGCAATGTAATCGCATTTCGCTCGAGAATTAAATAGTATGTATTCGTGTGCATATATGTGTGTGTGTGTGTGTGT
>VUJU01001905.1:3014-46362 GCA_009835225.1 Aphis craccivora
ATGTTAATGGCAATCGAGAAAAAAACACTAGTCGAACTTAACAATGACGAAATAATAAACTCTGTTGGAGAAAAGAGTAAATTATTAAACAAATTATTATTATAAGTAAAACAATTATATATCTAAAGCTAAAATAGTTTATTGTTTGTAAGTTACTATACTTATTTTAATTTTATTAGAACATGTTATAGATATAAAAACAATTATGATTTATTTTTATTTTGATTTGTGTATTTTTATTTCGGTTTTATAGTTTTGTTAATAGTTTTATCTGTAAAATACATGCACTGTAATATATTTTAGTCCTTATTTGTTGTTTGTCTGCCTATATATATTTATATATAAAATTAGATTAAATATAATTTTTAATCAGGAATTGAAAGTTTAGGTAGCCTGGAGAAAATTAATTTTCCTGGCCTGAATTTTTTCCCACTCCGCCCCTGCCTAAATATAATTACCGAATTATTAATTATTATTCATCTACAAAGTATTTAATAGACTATTAACTCTACTTCTCTAGTATTTAAAAAGTAATTATTCCTGTATTTTAAAAAACTAAATGTAGGTAATACTACAAATATTTTTTATGATTATCTGAAGTTCACGTTTTGGAGAAATAGAATATAATATTCACGCGCTAACACTAACAGTTTCTCATCAATCATTTTATTTTATTAATTATTTTGATGTAATTTAAAAAACTAATAAGTAATAATCGTAAATACTTGACATAAGAGTATTATTATTTTCAATGCCTTTAATTTTAAAATATGTTAACTCTTGTTTTAGCTATTTATATTACATGTCTATACTCTATAGATATACCTATGTATAAAATATATTTTATGGACTACCTATTATTAAATGTAATGAACATTGGTACAAACACTTTGTGTGTATTTATATTTGCTTTTTTACAATATTTAAATTTTTCGATAAAATAAAAACATTTTTAAAGTTAAATATTTTACATAGGTCATTAAAAAAATTAAAACATAAAATCATCGTTAAAAAACCAATGGGCGCTTACGTGAAAGTTGTTGTACACGTTATCATCACAGCTGATAAATTATTTATGTTTGATGGATAATATAGAGGAAGTTACAACTGAGGTTACAAATTAACTTTTCTATTTCTACAACCGCGATAACAATGAAAATTAATGTTATCTAAAAATAACGTACTTGCACAGTTGCACACGATAGTCACGATAATATATTTTAACATATTTTAATATTTTATAGGCAAGCGCCAAGCAGCAGAACTGCAGAAGCACTAGAAACAGACTAGGTTGTCTGTGCCCGGTGCCGTCATGTCATGGGTTTATAATGATATAAATATATCGACATATACCTTTGTAATTCGTGTAATTATTAAGCAACAACTAATATTTAATTCGAATTGAAGTTCGATAATAGATATTCGGTTTAGGTCGTTAAAGTAGCCGAGTTTCTTAATTTTAAATCGAGTTTCATGAAGCACGCCTATTCTAAACGTTCTCACTCATTCATAATTCCTCGGGAACTGGGAAGTATAGATTTTGACTGTCGAACACTCAAGTGTTCACGTTCGACGTTCAGCAAGTTAAATGTTCCTGTTGAGTAGTTGTTGAGTACCAGTATAGCGCGTATCAACGTGACTCGTGAGTATGTGTCATGTGACAATGTATCATTGATAAGTACTTGAATACTTAATAGTTGATAGACGTCAGTCACTGCCACTCACTGGCCCAATAGGCAATATTGGCGGAGGTACCAAGAATCGTTGACAATAATTGATAACCATTAAATTTACTATTTAGGTAGTAGGTACACAATAACTTGACGTATAGTATTCCACTTTTGTGATGTACCTAAATTATTACACAATAGTTATGCAAATATCAATGCTAAATAACATACAAAATAAATAAACCATTGAAGTGACACGTTTGAAAAACCACGGGACAGAACACAAAAACGTGTAAACAATAAGTATTACACAAAAATATGTTATAATTACAAATATTATACAACAAGATGATACAGTTAAGTTAACGTCGATAACATAACACCGTATTATAAACGATAGTGTTAATATTATACAATATTGGACCGAGAGTGCCACGGATAGCTGAGCACGGGCGGCGACCGTCGCTTTCTTCTTAACCACACTGGCACACTGCTCGACGCTCGCCAGTGGCCAGTCGCCGCTCGGATTTCGGAATGCCAATATTACCCGTACGGTACGATCTGAGCAACCTACCGTGTAAATCACTGATCAGTTATTATTCACTATTCAGTTCACAATATTGTACACTGTACAGACGAAGTGGTTACTGGTTAGTAAGTGGTGTGCCGTTCACGTGAAAGCCTAACGTTAAACGTAGTACTACTGTTGTACTAGTAACGTCCCAAACCGAACCACGCACCACGCAGTACGCACCGGCACAGTGCACACGCGCGCTCTCAGACCTCAGTTCTCACACTCGCGTCACTGTTCACACTGTTCAGTGTTCACAGTTCTCACACCGACGGCCAACGCCAATCGTCGTCGTTGTCGGACTGCTGTAAACGCATGCCGCTCTTGACTCTATCACTGTTAACACTTTCCGTAACCCTTAACCGCCCGTCCGACGAGCCTACCGAATGCCGAACGTTCGTCGTTAATTGCGGTGATGGCGCGTCAATTGCTGGACGTGTGCATAGTGTTAAGTACATAATTTTTTTTTTACGAATTATAACTTCAGTTTACTCGTCACCATAAATCGTAATATTACTATTGTCGTTTTAATTGTAATTAATAAGTATAACCTACATATTATACGTTATTATATAATATATTA
Organism: Aphis craccivora; assembly: GCA_009835225.1. NCBI lineage: Eukaryota > Metazoa > Arthropoda > Insecta > Hemiptera > Aphididae > Aphis > Aphis craccivora. The sequence continues at coordinate 5,839 of VUJU01001905.1, forward strand.
TTCTGTTTTGTACCATCGGTTTTGAGTCAGTATTTTTCACTCATATTTTCCAAAACTCGAACGGTATACCTATATTATTTTAACTATGTGAAATTGGTGCGCCGTCGACCGTAGACGTATATGCTTGTGATCCGTATTCGGGTATATTCATTATTGTAACTTAAAGACTGCGCTGGTAAAGTTTCATACCAAAAACAATGTTTACAAAAGTCGGTGTGCTGTTTGTGGTCCTAATAGCCACGGCCACAACCAATTCACTTCCAGTAGATGAAAGTGATGATGTATTGCCTACAATGGTACCAGATATTAGCGATACCCTGACTTCTGAGCAGACAACAAAAAATACGCCTACCGTTTCTTTGGGATTGGTACATGCCTTCGTCGCATCACTTTCTGTGATAATTGTTTCAGAATTGGGTGACAAGACATTTTTCATTGCTGCTATAATGGCCATGCGACATTCAAGAATTACTGTGTTCACTGGTGCCATATCTGCTCTTGCACTTATGACTGTCTTATCAGGTAACACCTACATTTTATATCTTAAACTAATTTTAAGTACCTACTTCATTAGCTTTTATATAATATGAAAAAATAAAATTGATTTTTATAAGCTCATTCTATAACCCTAGCATTATATTGCCTGTTCGGTATTTAGTTGCCTGTTTATCATTATATTTATATTTTTAAATAAATATGATATAATATATATAGGTACTTATATATGTATAAATAATAGTGCGAAAAATATATAATTTTTGTCATTATGATATGAGTGGAATGCGAGGTAGAATGTAAGATAAATAAAATTAAATACATTTATAGATATTTATACATCTTCGGTACTTCCGTTTTATCTCGGCTACCCAAATATTTCCAAGACTACCTGTTAGAATCATCTGGGTTATCTCGATTACCTCCGTATAAGAATTTATTAATAAATGTATATTCCCGAGTTGTAATCTGTATTATTGTAATGTACAATTTAGTTTTGTTTTCGGTGTACAATTTACTATAAGCAAATTACCTAGTTGACTCTAAACATTTTGTGTCAATGAAATGACAAGTATTAAGTGGTGTGAACAAGAATTAAATTTAAGTGAAAATACAGTTATTGACTAAAATAATTACTTATGTGAAGTATGTGTAATGGCTATTGAAAATAAACCACAAGGAAAAATATGTGGACCGAGGAAAATTGAAGAAATTGATCAAAGTTAATTTACGAATAGAAAAAATCATGTTGGGAAGATACTTTCCGAACAGTAGATATTCAGACGAATTTGCAAGACAAAAGAGTCATTTTTATACTATTATATTATTTATTATATTTTTTCATTTTTATGCATTTTATTGTGTTTCAGAATAGATTTAACTAAATGTTAATTAAACAATATTATAATGCGAATATATATTAATTTAAATTTAATTGAATTAAAAAAATTGTGGTAGTCGAAATAACACAGTTGATCATATAATAGGTAGGTAGTCTTGGACATATTTGAGTAGTCGAGATAACACAGTTGTGCACCTAAGGTAGTCGAGATATCATGGAAGTACCGCAGCTTCTAAGTTGCGCCACTGTTATTTGTTTTAAAATTCGGTGTAGCTTGTTTAGAATAAAGATTTTAAGTTTAGATACAAGATTTTAAAGTTTTTAAGATTTTAAGTTATAGGTGGGTATTATTTACCTATTAGTGGTTTTAATTTTTTTTTTTTTAAAACCCATAAATTAGGTATCTACTACCTAGTCTTTTAGTTATTAAAATACAAAATTAAGTAATTTAATGTTCATTTTTATAGTTTTTCTTGGACTGATGAAAAAACTTTAGGTAGGTACTTTTTATGAAATTATTTGTCTTAAAATATGTTTATTTAAAAGTAGCTGTACCTTGCCTATTTCTTTTTTATTGCCTTGTTAATTTCAATTTCTATAAAACTATCTATATTAGGTATATTTAATAGCAATTGTTAAAATTTCTGTTATTTAATAATGAAAGGATATAATAACATTCATAACATAGCTATTAAAAATGTATTATTATCTATAAACCTAACTGTTGTATGGTGTACGACACTATGAGTACAAACATTAAACAAATAAATAGGTGCTATATCTACCTATTACCATTGAACATATATCGATATACTAATATAAATTCAATGCTATTACTCTTTGTTTGTAACTATGTTGAAATGCTAACATTAAAAGTTTTGACATATTCAATTGTTTGTATGGCTTTGTTATTTAATGACACATAGTATTTAAGAATGAAATGTTTATGTAATAATTGTACATTGTATTATATAGGGTGATTCACCAAGCTTACTCAATCCTTTTATCCTTAAAAGATACATGTATTTAAATTTATTTAGAATTTTGGAATTACTGAAGTGTACATATATAAAGATAATATTCTTATAATAATTTACATTTCTGTTTTTATAATGAGAATAATTCTTAGGTTAGGTAAGTAACCTATTTGAATTTTTAAAAATTTAGATGCATTTAAAATCTTAATATTCTGAACTATAATTTAAACGAATGATTTCCGAGTTATTAAGTTTAATATTTCAACTAATAATATAATAATTTTATATAAAATATAAAATAGATAGGAAATGTTGTCATTCTTATTATCATACAACACATTATGTTCTACTTTATTATTATAATACTCAACAATTTTAGAAATTATAATTGGTATTAAGTATAATTATTTTAATCATAATTAAATACATTAATATTATTGTCATTTTCAAATCATTATAACTCCTATATATCTTATAAACCTAGTGTTATGGACAATCCTTAGATATTGTACCTACTAATAAAAGTTAAATAACTAAAAAACTACTCCTCCAAACGTTGATTAATATTTGTATTTGTTTTACAATTTACTGCAAAAAAAAGTAATTTTCATTTTAAAAACTTACAATTTAAATAAATACACAATTAAAGATAAAAGAAGGTGATCATGCTTGGTAAATAGTATCCAGTACCCTGTATAATATAATTTTTTTTTTTTTTTAATATGTTAGATTAGATACTCTATTAATGGAAATTATATTTTATTGATTTTGTAGTTTTATTTGGATATGCAGCAACAGTTATACCTCGTGCATATACATATTACATATCAACAGCTTTGTTTGCTGTGTTTGGACTTAAAATGCTAAGAGAAGGGTTTAAAATGTCTCCTAATGAAGGTCAAGATGAACTTGAAGAAGTACAAGCAAATTTACGACGTAAAGATGATGAGGTAATAATTAAGTTTTATCTATAAATAAGCAGAAAGCTTTAATTTGGCAAACAACTTTATTTTTTTGTGTATGTTATTTTAAATTTAGTATGTGTTAATGAAAGTGGTGCTATATAAAATGTAATGCTTGGTAACTTAATTTTTAACCAATAATTTATTATAGCTCTATTAAATATTATATTATAATATATATTCTAAAGTTAAATTGGTTATATCATACACACAATAATAAAAAAAAAAAATAACTTTGTTAAATTTAAAATAAAAGTTAAGAACTCGCTCTGCTTTATAGTAGGTTTTGAGTATACCTTGTTATTGAATAGGTATGGATATCCATAGGATAGATGTGTTGAATTTGAAATAAATGATAAATCATTGTGTACTAAAATCTATTCTGAAGTTTGATGGTCTTGTCAACCTATATTTTTGAAGATATTTTATATGAATTCAATAGATTGCAATAATTTTTGTGAAAAAATTACATAGGTACTCTTAAGTCAGGACCGGTAGGTATATTGTATAATGATCATAGTGTTATGTATGTTCTAATTATTAGTGAAAAATGATATTGATATGTAAAATTTAGTTTAAAGTTAAATAAAGTTACATATGATATTATTTTAATATTATTAACTTATAGCTTATAAGTTAGATAGATACAACTATTAAGTTGATACTGTAATACCACATATAGTTAAGTAATATGAATAGGTTTGTAGTACCTGTATAACAATAAAGTTCTTTGGGTTTCTTAGAAACACTTATGTATATTTAATTTGTCTCATTTATTAATTTTATCTTTCTGCTCCAACACAAGCTGTTCTTATAAAAGCATAGAAGCAGTTGGCAACTATAAAAAAAAAAATAGATTGTGTTGTTGCAGTATAGAAAATTAAATTAATAATTACCTTTTATGAAAGAAAATATCTATTAATACAATGAAATCAGATTTTACTTATAAATATCTGAACTATGACAGCATAATTTACAATGTAAAAACAATTTACATTACTTCAAATAAAAAGAACTTTTGCAGAAGACAAAAACTAATCGCAGCTTTCTCATGACCCCTAAATTTTTTTTCAAATATTTATCTTAATCACAGGTTTTCACTTAGGTATAATCCCGGGTATAATTGTAATTAAAAATTGACAATTATTAGCATTTGTACAGTTACATAATCAAACTGAATAAATTTTATATTGTTTCATGTATTATAAACAAATCAATTGATTATGTTGGATTTATTATTAAAATACTTTTGAAGGTTCTAAAATATTTATTCTCCGAATGATAAACTGAAAATAATTATTGAAATATTAAAACTATAAAGTGATTATTTATGTAAGTTTTGTATAAAAATTTACCTAGATATTTATCAGTAAATGTTGAACAAAAATACCCAAAATTTAGTAGAATACTTATTTATTATACTATTTTCTCCTAGAACATAATAATTTAAAAATAAGTTATAGGAAATTGTATTTATTACCAGATTTTCTAGTATGATAATTGTAATATTATAGAATAAAAAATAAGAAAATTGTTTTAATTTGGTTTATAAAACACAAAAATAATGATATTTGAAAATTGCATTTCATAAAATTATATGGTTACAATCAAATAGTTTTTCTACAGAAAAAATTAAAAATTATATCAAATACCTAGATAAAGATCAAACTATTTATCCGTAAGTAAATGTAAAAATAACAATTATCAATAACACTTTTTATAAAAATTAGATCTATAGTAACTTATTTAGTAATAAAATTGTAAATTCTTATACTACTTCTGTAGTTTGTATACAGGAATACCTATAGTTAGATAATATTAAATAATAATACAATTATTCAGAGGCGACTTGTAAGCACCTTCTACCAAAGCGGTGCCCCGGTAAAAAAATTTGGAGTGGGTGGGTGGTCACTGGTCAGTGGGTCCGTGCTCAGTAGTTTGGTAAAATGAAACTTAATAGAATTTAATAATAATAGCAAGCGAGAACAATTTTTTTTAGGGTAGGTGGGTGGTTTAAATTTATCTACCCCAGTAAGATGTAATTCTTAAAACCGCCTCTGCAATTATTGATACATTCAATTTAAAATATTTAAAAGTTATTGGTCAATGGTCTCGTATTTATAATCACAAAATACATATTAGTATAAGTATAAAAATAAGTGTAATATAATGTACTATACAATTATTATAAAATATCAATTCAATATTTTGGTACCATAGCAGTATGCGAATTTTTCACTTTTAACGCTGAATTTTTTTTCAAATTATATAACCACAATTTTAATATGACTTTTTATGATTAAAGTACCTTATTTTGTGTATGATCTATCCGTATCTGAAATCTGTTTTTCATCTGACTTTTTTTATTATCCATAAATATTTTTATGTTTATAATTTTGCTTTGACAAGTTAATTTATGAAATTTATTTAGTAACTAAAAAAAAAATAAACTCTCCTGTCTAGTTAATCTGTTTTTTTTACTACCATTTATATTTATTCTGTAAAAAATTTAATTTATTCATCAGTATGAATATAGTTCTTTTGTCAATACCACCATAAATAATAAATATCATACAATGCATTTTAACCTAATACATTACAATTAATCAACTTTAATTTACTTATTAGTTAAGACTAATAGTGTCAAGTACCATATAAATTTATGTTACATTATTGAGTACTTTAGAGGTTAATTGCGGTGAAACTCAAAATAAAAATATTTTAATATGCATCTATATTCTATATATTTAATAATTAAAAGAATAGGTTGGTATACAGATTGTAACAATGCAAATTTCTGCTAATTGTTCTTATCGCTTATAGCCTGTGCTGATAATCTTTATTATTTGTGTAAACATCTGTATTATTTATGCTTAGCTTACTTTTTATATATTTTTATGCCATTTCTAGTTAAATTAAAAATAAATAATGGTTATAAAATTAAATGTATTTGCTTTACAGATAATATATTACTATAATTATTATACTAGATGCCAAACTCTATATTCCACTCTGTACCTAAGGGTTTTTAAAGTCAAATAGATTGAGAAATGTTTACAATATTTTATCAATATTATTGTTATAACGTAATTATAAATCAAAAAATGTAGTTTTCACTTCACTAGTGTACACTTTATAGTTTACATTTAATTTAAATACTATTTAAACATAAGGTTATGTTTAGAGCCTTAGAAGCATAACTATAAATTGGAGTCCCCAGAGCAGTATCAAGTGTAGTCACCATCTATTTAATTATTTATGTTACTAAAATTGTTCAATTTTTTAAATATATTTAATTTATGCAATTTTCAATTATACATATTATGTCTTACAGTACAGTCATACTGATAAAATAAAGTTTAATATAACTCTTCGATTCATTTTGCGTTGTGTACCTACATTTTTTTCATTTAATAATACAAAAATACAAAAATTCTACCAAGTTCATATTCTTACCTACATGAAATATGATACGTTTTCCATTTTTTTTCCGTGTATAATAGTATAACATGAATTTTAAAACAAAATTAAAGTTTTTGTTTGTATGAATTGTATTTATGAAGGCCGAGGGCCTAAGTCTAGGATCATTGACGTGTCTTGCCATCTTGTAGTAATGCCACTAGTTAGGTTTCCAGTTTGAAGTTTAAATTTTTAAACGTCATCAATAAAAACATTATAAATGTTAGTTTTACGGATTTTCTGTCGGACGCGATTGATAGACATGACCGACAGAAACACGGGCCGCAACTTACGTATGTATCTGAGAAATACCGGACCGTAACTTACGTATGTTGTTATCGGAACCTTTTTTTTGGGACGCAATTTACATTTACCGCTAAATTTAATAAAACTATAGGACCGTAGAGCGTAGGGGATAAATATGTTGTCCGTTTTTAAAGAGTTCGTAATACATAACATGAAAAATGTGTACTTCAACTTTCAAGTCTTGTAATTGATCATAACTCTGAAGTGTGTGAATCAAGTATCAAAGCATAACTTGCACGCACATACTGTAATAATAATATACACACATTAAAAGTAATATGTGCATACGAATTATATTTTTAAATTAGGTAGGTAGGTATATAAAAAAAAAACTAAAATTGTTATTTTTAGTTTAAGTACATAATTTTGTCAAAATGTCTATAAAATAAAAGTATTTATAAATTTCTAATTATCAAGTTATTCGTTATTGAGTTATACCAAAAAATAAAGTCGATTTAATTTAAAACTGATTTTGCATGAACAATTTCATAATTTTTTATTCCCTAGTGTTTTTTTTTTTTTGAAAAGTGCATTTTGTATTTTAAGGGGACAGATAAAGATATTTACTTTTGATTCCCTACAGGCTACAGTTTATATTATTAATATTATTACTAAGATAGTTTTATTGTATATAAAGTAATTAATTTTATTATTTTTAATCTGCTATAATTTGAACGAATTTTTAAAGTATTAAGCCCTCAATTAAAATAATTTTAGACTACAAAAAAATAGAATCTTAAATTGTTATTCTTCGTTTAAATATCACGATAATAAATGTTTATAAAAATAAATTATGTTTATACATTTTTAAATTACTTGGTTTTAGTATTACATATTATTATTGAGTTATGAAGAACTTTGTATTCAATTTTAAGCTTTTTGATGAAGTAACATTTTTTTAACAATTTATTGATATTCATCGAAAAAAAGCCATAAAAATGTCTATAAATAGTTCAAAAAAGAGTTTAAATATTTTTAATCCTCTATACTAACTATATTTAATCTGTTATACTTTAAACCATCTTAAAACTTATAAAACGAAACATTTTGGGCGATTGAAACACTAAACTCTCCCGTGTCTACTCCAATATTACGTGACGAAAACATGTAAATTCTCCCGAGTCTTCACTGTTCAGTACTACTAATTTAATTTAATAAAAGTCATAAAATAAATTTATTATAAAAAATGTACGTATGACAATATAAAAATGTCTAAATTAAATTTGTTGATAGTAGGAACACACAAATTTAAAAAAAAAACACTTTGGTACCTATTTTTTGCCTTAATAATCTAATATTTTTTGAGTTATAGTTTTTTCTTTATTTTTTGTATGACTGTTTTATTTGATTTTTTTTTTAGTTTATTGAAACTTTGAATTTTGAACAATTTCGACCCGGGAGTCAGGGAAGTTTACTATTTTACAAACCTGGAAAGTTTACCACCGGCTAACATTTTTACTGTCCTAAAAGATAACTTATATGATAGACATAAAAATAAAAACTCCATACTGTAAAACTAATACATTTATTGGTCTGAGTACCGCTCAGAAAATAATATTTTATAATAATTTTTAATATAAAATAATATAATGGGCGTCGCTCATGAGACTCACATTTTGTAAACAATACGGTAGACAATTTGATAACATTTTAAAAAGTAATGTTTACAGCATCAATGTGCTTTAGTACTTTACATAAAAAATATGGTAGATTGCTTACGACACCGTTCTTTAAATAATAAATAATATGTTTTATGTGAAATGAACAGTGGCGTAGCCAGGAATTACCCAAGGGGGGCAAGGGGGGATCATTTATTTTTTCTGGTACCGTGTAGTTGAAGATCTTATATCAGTAGTCTGCATCAAAATATAAGTATCTATTTTTAATTATGTTAAAACATCATTTTCCAGTTTATTTTTTAGATTTGTAATCGGTTGTAAATTTAGTATTTTACAATATCATGATTGCGATTAATAGAATCTACATCTTATTATTCTATTTAATGGAAACATGATATATATTGCGTTCTAACCACGCCAATGATTAAAATCATTGTCAGTCCTAACTCCTAAGCCTGCAGTAAGTGGGAAAAGAAATGAGTGTTTCTAAGTGTTTAACCCCTTCAAATACATGATATTTTTGTGGAAACTTTTTGAGTCTAAGTGCAGTTGTACCATTATATTGCCATTTTTCAACTCAAGTGCAATTTGACCATTTCTTTTTAGGTAATAAGTGCAATTCGAATATCCCGGTTGTAAATGCGCTAAAATGTACCGAGTTGTACGCTAATTGAAAATAATAAATTTTATACATAAATATAACAATTAACAAAACTATAAATTTATATAAGTACATTATAATAACAATTTTTTCTAAGGCCAAGGGGGAGGGTTTGAACACCCTAACTCCCCTCCCTGGCTACGCCACTGGACATGAAAATAATTAAATAAAGTTAAAGAATTATTAATTTGTTTTCGTTTTCCTTCATTTCGTTTAAAGGTTATAATTAATATAATCGTAAATATAAGATTTACTTTGTGTTAGTCCCATAACGAGCCTTAAAATTAGCATCATCCATTGTTATCCGTTTTTAAATGTTACTTTGCTCTGAAATTTTTCATTTTTATCAATTATTTTACCCAGTCCAGCTGAAGACGTAGGTATTTATTTTAGTTAAAACTTGAATCATTTTGGTTGGTTCTAATATTTTTTCAGATTTATTTATTTATTTAAGTATACATTTTCGTATAAACTTTTAAATTTCAATATTTAATATTGAATTTAGATTGTTAAAAGGGTTTATGAATGCCCCTATGAATGTTCCTCCTCTCGATGTAATTATTTTCTACTCACCATATCGCGAATAATTAATTTATTGGGAAAAATTATCGAAAAAAAATCTAATTCATTATTTTGAATTAAACTTCGTGATAAATTCAGTTCTATTTTCAATTGTGATAAACGCTTTATGTATGTTGAAAAAATTACAAAATATAGGTAATTCTGGTACCTTTAGAGTTTAGACATATCTTGGCGCAAGATTTTTGGTGCAATCCCCTGATGAGTTTATGCGCAGCCTGTATACATAATATAAAATCTGTTCTTGGTTTATTATTTTTTTTTATTGTTGAGTCGTAGTAGCTTATAATATGAATTTGTTTTTGCCTATTGTGCCAACTATAAATTATCGTATTTTTTATGAACAAGTAAGTGGATTAAATATTGTATTTAGATTTGTGTACCTAGAGTAACTTAAATAACCTTAATATTTAATAGGTTTTATTATTAGATACTCCTTAAACAGATATAAATATTAGACTTGTCGTCTTCGTCTTACAATGATAGAACATAACAACATTTAAAAAATTATGTTTGGCGTATCAAAATAAAGATATTTGATTTTAATTTCGAATACATTTTAAATTTCTAAATACAAAGATGAAAATATCTGAGTAAGTTCTCTCATCGATTTTTTTCATTAGGTAGGTACGTGAATATAATTATTTGTAAATTTTCAAAATTACTCCCTTTAAAATTAAAATATTCAGAAAAACTAAGCAATGAATACAGATATTGTATATGAAAGTAATGGAATTTTATCATTCCACGCTTTATACCAATATAAGATACTCGCACGTTGTATAAAGCAGGCAAGCCAAACTTAAAACATCAACTGAGCTAAATATATTGAATAGAATACATAACTGGCCCCACAAACAATTATTAAAAAAAAACCTTTCATATAAATTTACAGAAATTATCATTGAGAAAGTATATAATATTATGCCTAATAATATGTTATAATTTGTATACTAATATATATTTCTCTTTAACATGGTTACGACACAAAATAACTCTATTTATATGTTTTGTCGTATTTTAAATAATAGTATCTATGTATTTGCATTCGAAAAGCGCTATAATTTAATTGATATGAAAATAATTATAGAAGATAATATAATTATAGATATGTTATTATAGAGCTTATTTTCATTAAAAAGTTAAAATACCATTCTCAATAAAACAAGATAAAGAATTTAAATTAATTTTCATTATAGTAATGGTTTATCAACTCATTTAAAGACGTATGAAAATAAACCTATTTATCTTAAAATTGTACACTTGCAATCCCCCTTAGAAATTATTTCGACTGTAGCATAATAGCTCATTAAGTGTAAAACTGTGAATTATTACAACATTCATAACAAGATTCATAATGTGTCTATTATTATCTCCAATAGCTTGACAAAGAAGATAAGGTACTGAGTGTTAGCTCTTATAAAGTATATAACATAATTGATGGTCATTTTCATTAATGGCGTAGCTGTGTCTAATTTTAAAATCATAACTATAATTATCTATATATGACCTAAATGTTTGTATTAATTATTATCTGTATTGGATTCAAATTAACTAAATTTCTTACTATATTGGGTAAATAAATATAAATATTTGGTTTATGGTTCCAATATTGGGTGTTTTAATTATTTTTTTTCAACTATTTGAATTATTATATATATATGTGTTACCATTATCATATTTATAAATCGATTCTGAGCTGAGTATGGCTTAACAAAAAATGTTTAACAACATTTTGTTAAGGTTTTTCCCATTTCATTTTTAAATACTGGTAAATTTTAGAAATGTGTTATTGGAATACTATAAATTGCCTTGCTCTATTCAGATTTCAGAATCAAAAAATTATGTACATTGATAAACAATAATTACAATTTTAGTATTAAATATATTAATTTTAAATTGTATTTATTATTTGCTGTAGTCTTCAAATTATTAATTAATATTTTAAGTTAATTAATTTTTTTTTTTTTCATTTTGTCATTTCTTAACATTATCCTTCTACACTTCTTTGGGCTGTTTATTATTTGGGAATAAATTATTAAATACCTAAAGAACAAGAGGAATAATAAAGATGCGTCTCCAGTCACTGAGAAAGACGATAAATCGCCCTCGGTTATGCCATCCGTGGTTGAAACTATCAATGTGACTGTTGACAATAGTACTGACTTAAAGGTAAGAATTATTGAATAAAATATCTACAATACAGTAAAATATGATTACAAAAGCTGCCAGATTTCATAAATGATGTTTTATGATTTACACTGTAGTAAACAAAACGAAATAAATTAAAATGTAGGTATATTTTGTTTTGTTTTAAAATGCAGCATGAAATATTTCCCCAGCAAAATAACCGCTCTTAGATTATGGCTTTTTAATTAGGTATAATTTATATTTCACTTAATCATTTAACTTTAGTTATAATTATTATCTAATCGCAACTTCTCTAAAGTACTCAAGTGAAATATAATGTAATCTAAAATTATTACATTCATAATTATAAAACTAAATAAATTGTATGTTTTTTACTAACATTAAATCTGATACAGGATGCAGACATAGAACAACAGGCTCCAAAAAGATGTCGATTGCGATTCGGTAGTAAGAGTTTGTTGATTGTGTCAAAAACTCTGATTCAAGCTTTTACAATGACATTCCTTGCAGAATGGGGTGACCGTAGTCAATTAGCCACTATTATTTTAGCAGCTAGAGAAGTATACAATATTAAAATCAAATTTTTATTTTTATTTTTATTTTTAATTGCTAAATTATTTTCAGGATGCTTATGGCGTTGCACTTGGGGGAGTCTTGGGACATTCTTTATGTACAGGACTAGCTGTTATTGGTGGTCGTTTCATTGCTCAAAAAATATCTGTTCGAACTGGTAAGTTATTTAAGATGAAAAATAAATAAGAACATACTTTAATAAATTATGTATTTGTTTTTTTAACAGTAACTATTGTGGGTGGTGTTGTATTTATAATGTTTGCTGTGACTGCATTAATGTTTGATCCGAATGAAGGAGAAACGTAGCCATAAGAATGTTATAACAATTTTTAAGGCCATTGCAAATGCTCTAGTTCTAGAGCTTAGCATACTTAGTTCATCTGTGATATTTATATTTCACTATTGTTATTTTAGTGTATGCTTTCATTCAAGTGTAAAATTCAATAATATTTGTTGATTTTGTATTATTGATTTATTTATATTTGTTATATTTGTATAAATGAAGTATTATTAATGAGATTTATTGCCATAAGGTATAACAATGTATAGTATATAAGAAAAAAGATTGATGATAATAAAATTGATTTATTTGCCTAAATTCATATTTTGTCAATTATTTAATTACTTTTCATTATATTTTAATAGTTTTAATTATCTAACTATGACGTATGATAAGTATCATACAAATAAATTATAATTTGTTTGAATACGTATCATTATATTGTTTTTACATTGAATGAATTCTATTTGTATAATATAATAATTATTTTTAATTATAAACAACATAATATAATTTATTATTACTTTTTGTTTTTCATACAATAAGTGTTACATTTCAAGTTGTATGTCCAAGTCCAATTTTTTTAGTGCCCATGAACTTAAATTGAAAAGTATACTGTTAATAATTACTATAGTGATGTAAGACTGTGCTGAAATTATTTGTGCGTAGGATTATTTCATGACAGTGTTGGTTTATAAAAATTATATGTATTCTTATGTATTCTTCTCTCCAATTTGTATAGTATTTTTAGTTCATATGATATGAAAGATTGTCATTAATCATTATCAATACAGGAGTATACAGTTCTAATTATCACTTAATCACTTGATTTCCATGTCATTTCATAACATTTTTTAAATCCTTAATATTTTCCCTAAGTTACGAGTCTTCAACTTAAGGTCTGCAAGCTGATTCTGGCCCACCAACGTTTTTGAATCGGCTTGTGAAGCTATTAATGTTTTGAAAATAATATATTATTATTCATTGTTTTTAACTTATTAATTTCTTTCAAAATAGATAATAAAATAAGACATTTTTTATTCTATTCCTCGTAATAACTAATAATAGTCAGACTTATATACTAACTAGTATGTAATAACTTAAAAATAAAATAAAATTAGTTAAATCGTTTAATATGGCATATACTAGGCCATAAGCTTAAATATTAATAACCAGATCTATGAGACTTCCTTACACTTAAAAAGTGCTGAAGAATCACCTATCAAATATAAATATTAAACTTACGCTTGTTACTATCCTCCTGATCGTCTGAGGGTTTTCAAAAATATTATAATAATATTTAATATATTAACTAACTACAGTAGTATATATTATATGTTATTCAGTGATATAATAAGGTAACACAAATAAGAAATTTTCTGAACACATGAGTCCAAGTTGTCTTTGCAGGATCTGGTGTCGTAAGATGTCTCTAATGTGACTGGTTCACACTACACATGCAATTATGAGAAGGACGATGTAATCATGCCGACCAATCGCAGGGGGCCCCCATCAAAGGAAACTTCGCTTTTTAAAGGCTTAGAGCTTTATCCTTGGTGGCAGAGACTTGTTTGACCATCCATTGTATCCATCACACATGAATAAGTCACATGTTTTGTATCTTGTATCCCCTTTGCAACAAAAACTTATGAGTTTCTATGTGATCTTGCAATAAATAATAAATAATGTCAGAATACTTGAGAGTTATTAATTATATTTTGTATGTCAAGTATAATAGATAACTCAGTATCAATGTTGAATTGCTGAATTAAATATTATGGACAAATGTAAATTCTCATTAGAAATTATACAATAGTTAATTAAGATGTTACAGGTATTATTTTAGCTGACAATGATAACTGATTTAGGATTTGTGAGCATCTATTTATTAATTTTATTTTATTAATACTATAAAAGGCATTAATTCAGATACAGGTTAAATATGTGTAGCGAAATGGAAAATAAAGAACTAACAACTAGTAATAATGAATATACCTAATTTAGTGATGGAATTTATGATATATATAAAAATATGTAATATATATTATTAAACTGTAAATTATGAAAATTAATGTATTTAACATAAAGATAGAAAATATTTCGAGGTGATATTATAGAGTGGTGTTTTTCTAAATATTAATAGTTCAATTATTCTAAACTCTAACATACACCTTTTATTTCTTACAGAAGTTTTTTTACATTTCAATTTTATTATGAAAGCAAAATATTTTGACCTCAAACAAAATATGTTAAAAAGGTTATTGAATGTTAATTGCAACATAGATTGGGGGATAATGGAAAATATTTTTTATGGCTAACTATAATTAATGATGATTTACGTTATATTTTATCATATATAAAGCAGCTGATGAATGTTAAGCATTGAACAGTTTCATAAATAGATATATCAAAATGATTTATAAAATCGTTTTTATTATATAATATTATTATAAAAAAAAACCAATTAGAATATCATTATAACGTAAATTACATGTTATAATACTATTATATAATATTAAGTTTTTAAAAATAAAACAGATAAAGATAAAAAAAAAGGAATATTTAAGTTCAATCAGTTTGACTAGATCATTGGAATAGTATTCATGATTTTCTAACATTGAGTACATAAGTATTATACAGTAGAAATGTTGAATAGTTTTGGTTTTATAGATTTATAATTTAGATGTCCGAAGACATTGCCGTAGGGGCATTGGTAGTTTTTACGACTTGATTCATACAAGATTTGGAGAGTGGAAGAAAATTGGGTCTAGTGATCGCATTAATGTTTGGACAATTCTCTTCAACTGGTGTTTGTACAGCAGTGATATCTGTTTGTGTTTCTGCAACACTCTGTGATGATGGGCTCACACATCGTAAAACATGATTCATGGACTCCTGCAGCTGTTGAACCTTAAAAATATGAATTTTGTTTTTTTTAAATATTTAAAGAAAAATATCCAACAGATAAACGTTTATTACATCAAAAATTGTACACAAAAATTGAGGTCTATTATTTTTAACGTAATATATAAATAAATATATATATTTATTATTAATATTAAATATTATGCCTATTAAAATTAATTAAATTTTTTTATGTATTGTGTTTAATAAATTATTATACTTAATACAATTTTAAAAAGTCTATAAATCATAACACAACATAATTAAAACATTAACTGCTATAATTTGATATAAAATATCAATATCCTTTAATTTAAGTTTAATAGTTTCAATTGACAAACTAAAAATTTAAATTTAATGGAAAGCGAATTTTAATCATATAATATTTGATCCAGCAGTTATGTTTATCATTTCTTTATCCCTTAAAGAGGGAAGTTGATATTTAGTTGATCAATTTTAAAGTGATAACTATTTCAATAAATACAGAAACTAGGTAAATATTCTTGATCTTTTTTGCTGAGTTGTTGGTAGTTATTTTTAACTTTAAAAATCAAAAAATAAATTAAACATTGTAATAAAACCAATAGTAATGCATTTCTCTCTATATTATAGTTTAAAAATATAATATAATTACAATAAAATTAAATACCTTAGTGTCCAATGAAGAGCACGTCACACACTTGGAATCACCATTATTATCAGTGCCTAATCTGTTGTCCATAGTGTTAACCTTTAATCATTCACAATAATTATTTATTAATTTTTAAATATATGAAAAAGGTTATATTGAAGAGGATCCATATAAAAATAAAGTTGCTATAATATTTGCCCTTCAGAAATTTGTATGATAATAGACTCTGATGCTTTAATACTGAATACACTTACACTGATGGGCATTCATTTAAATATAATATAATATCAAATATGACAATGATCATAATTAAAAAACATAATTTTACAAAATAATACTAGATGTTTATTTTATCAAAGAACTTACTTACTTACTTACTTACTTACTTCACTACTATAGATTGTGATTTGTGATAAACATAAATGTATTAAATAAAATAAACGATGATAGTATAAATACCTTTTTCCACAACTCGTTTATAGCTTGCATTTGTAACACTACTAATTTATGTTCTTTTTCGAGAGTACTTTTTGTATCTACCAAATCTTTACTCATTTTCCTAAAAATTTCAAAATGATATAATTAAAAAAAATAAAATTAGATGAAATGTCTTACTTAATGTATTGATTGAAACGCAGCATTTGTACATGCTGATACATATTGGATACATTTTTGTTCAAATTTCTAGTATGATATCCTCTCCACATTTTTTGTATTACTATAGCTGACTGATGTAAATCTATATAATAAATAAATAACTTAAATATAATCAAAACAAATAGTATTTAAAATTAATAATGTTTAAATTTACCTTTGTTCTCAATACCATTCATTTGTGACGCTTTATTTTTAATCATTTGCAATTTTTCCATAGTGGGTGCTCGTGATTCTTCTCCAGCTGGAGTTTGAACACCAATTATAGGTCTTGATTTAGGTACGCTTGGTGTCAGTGGACTAGGTAATGAGTCTAATATTGGTAACATAGTGCTTGCAGCTGGTAGAGGTGGAGATTGGACAAAACAATTGACTTCAGTCACTGGTAAATGGACACTACGAGACATACTACTGGGTGTTCCTTGACAGCTTTCTGAACCAATAGATAGCCTTTGAGTAGTAGACTTCAGTACACTAGGATCTAGACTCCTAGTCATCAATGATTCTTGTCCTGATTCTTTAGTATTTGGTATAGACGTTCCTAATGTAGATCAAAATAATAAATAACAAAAAAAATCACTCTGAATTCAAATTATATATATTATATACATACTATGTAATTGCTCTCTATATTGTTGAGCTTTGCTCAAAACTAATCTCAATTTTCGTTCTTGTTC
The DNA here is from genome assembly GCA_009835225.1 of Aphis craccivora. Taxonomy (NCBI): domain Eukaryota; kingdom Metazoa; phylum Arthropoda; class Insecta; order Hemiptera; family Aphididae; genus Aphis; species Aphis craccivora. The sequence goes on from VUJU01001905.1 coordinate 23,608, forward strand.
AGTTTCTAATGCATGACTAGTAAGTGGACATGTTTCCGTTAAATATCGGACAAGAGCTTCATGTTGTCCAGTATGAAATTTTCGTCCTTGACCTTGACTATATAGCCATTCAGCTTTAAGACTGAAAAATAATGAGATTTATTAAATATTTTTCAGAATCACCTATATAGCAGCTATAGATTTTCAAAAATTATATATCCATAAATGAAAACAATTCAATAATTTATGTAATTTTGTTGTTGGAAATATGTTAATTATTAGTAAATCTAATTTATATTAACCTATCAAATACTTACTTTTCAATGTCATCCACAGCATAGCCATCAACTATTTTCACACTAGGACACCAATTGACAACAAATGGTCTATAGTTAAATGTGTACCCTTCTAGGCAGCTATTACCGTTTAAAGTGATTTCTCTTAATGAACCAAGGCGACAAAGCTGTGATATTTCATTCAAATCATTAAGATTGTTATTGGCTAAAGTAAGAGTAAGCAAGTTGACTGGAAGAAAATGCTGGCAGTTGGTTAAATGGCAAATATGATTTGAATGCAAAAAAAGTCTCTGTAAATAAAATAAAATGTTTTTTTCAATAATTCACAATAATTATAATTAATTTCATAATTTTGACTGAGATCTATTTAAAATGTATTCAATGCATACTTCAAGCTTTAAAAGATGACTCAAATTGTTAATGTATGATATGTTGTTGAATGACAAATCTATGTGCACTAAGTTGACATTATTTGATAAATGTTCAATAATCTAAAAATAAAACATCATGTAAAATATTTTATTTATTCTATATTATACATTTTATGAGACAATAAAACTTACTTTGATTTTGTTATTGGACAAATTAAGCCATGATAGATTTATTAAATCTCTGAGCCCTTCAATACTAATCAAGTTATTATAAGATAAATCTAATTTCACTAATTTTGTTAATTTTGCTACTGTATACATTCTCATCATCTGATTATGGCTTGCAATTAACTTAAAAAAAAATGTATTTAATTTGATTACTTATATAATTGTATACATTATTTTAGAATTATTTACTTCATTGAGTTCAGTAAAATATTCAACATTTTCTAGTTTCTGTAAACAATTTTTTCGCACATCTAAGACTTTAATAATATGGCTGTTTTCATTTTTTGGCAACTTTCGCAATTCTTGACTTGATAAATCCAATAACGAAATATCTAAAAATTTGAAAATTGAAACAATCATTATACAATAGGTACAGTTCTTTTTTCATTTCCTATTATTTTCAATAAGCTTGCTGGATATATTTATAATTTATAAAACCTAAAAATTTAAATAGGTAGATACTTTTAACATCTAGTAATTTTAATTATGTTCAAATATAATGATTTTTAACACTATATTGAAATGTCCCATTATAATCATAGAAATAAAAAATATAAACAAATTAACTTACCAGTCATTTTGATGAGTAGTATAAATAGTATCGCTGTATATACGTTTTATGATTCCACTTTGCGCCAAAATAGAACAAGTGATTGGCATTGAATTTAAAATAGTATAATCATACCATTAATTTAATACAAAGATTTGATGGAAAAAAATAGAAATTGAAAAATACTTATATTTAAAAAATAGTAATTTAGGTACGTATGATTTCGGTGTAAACTGGAAAGTATACTAACTGTAAATACTAAATAATAAATAACAACTAAATTATTATCAAGTATCACTATCTCTTTAGACCGAAAGTAAACTAACTAGAACTTAGGAACGGACTTACTTGAATGTTTTGTTATATTTTGAAGATCACATACTATTCGTATTTCATGAACATTACAGGGTACAACTGTCTACTTGTGTTATTGAATGCGCACATAATTGTTAATTAATATTTATTTTATTCGTCTTGTTCAATTTGAGTTTACATAGTTCTTGTTTGATTTTCACAAAAAAAAATAAGAACGTAAAAAATGTGAAATATATTTAATAGTTTTACACAAATTTTCTTTTTTTTTTATATACTTACATATTATAAATGATTAAGGGTTAATTTACCTACTAAGGTAAGTGTTGTTAATCAAAATTAAAATCCTTGAGATTGTAGGTTCTATGTACATGTAACGCACGTGTTTTGATAATTTTAATTATATAGTTTTGGAATGTATTGGAAGCGTGCTAACGTTTATTACGCGCAATGTGTGCGTGGCCATGGAAAATACTCTACCGTTTCCAAATTCCAACGACCAGGCAAAATAACCGAACTACTGGCTGGGAAATCTCGAGATGAAGAAACTGTAGTGTCAGACTCGTTGACTAGAATACCGCGTTTGATTCCAAAGGAGACGGAATTTCGTAAAAATCCATTGAACATTCAAATGTTGTCAGCTAATTTGTACAACCAGCTTTTTAACCAATCTTACACCACCGATGAAAATATTTTGAAGATGGCTTTAAATGAGCTGTCCAAATATGATTTACCATCAAAATTACACAAAGTGCCCGATATTGAACTCCAATTACCTCCATTGGAGGGAAATATAGTTGATCACTTTTATGAAATTGGTAAAAAGCAAAGTGAACCCTATTCAGTACTGATGGATGAATTTTTAAAACAAGAAATCCCAGATATTCCGAAAGAATGGGTGTTTAGAGAAGGTTGGACTAGGTATGGTAAGGAAATTGAGGAATGTGATTATCCTAAAGAAAAAGTAATGATTTTTGATGTTGAAGTATGTTGTAGAGAAGGTGACTTACCTACCTTGGCAACTGCTGTCACTTCAGAAGCTTGGTACAGTTGGGTGAGTAAAGACTTAATCAGCTGTAATACCAGGTCAGGTAGATATCTTGGTTATTCATGTAACGATCTCATTCCATTAGAGACATCAAGTAAGTCCAAAGAGAAAATCACAGAGTGGTCAAACACTCCCAAGTTGTGTGTAGGCCATCATGTTGCTTTTGATAGAGCTAGAATTATGGAGCAATATTGGCTAAATCGTACAGCTCTTAGATTTATAGACACTATGTCTCTGCATATTGCCATCAGCGGAATCACTAGTTATCAGAAAACATTACTAAAATCTAAGGATATAATTGAAGATGAATCCTGGCAACAACATAGCTCTTTAAATAGTTTAAATGAAGTGTATAAATTATATTGTAAGGCTGAGTTATCGAAGAGTGATCGTGATATATTTGTTAAAGGTTCACTTCAAGATATTAATAATGATTTTCAAAACTTAATGAGCTACTGTGCAAATGATGTTATAGCCACTACTAAGGTCTTGAGAAAACTATGGCCTTTATTTTTAGAACGTTTTCCTCATCCTGTTACTCTAGCTGGTATTTTAGAATTGGGTACTTCGTATTTGCCAGTAAATTCAAATTGGAAAAGGTATCTGGAGACTTCAAATGAAATATATGAAGACTTGGACATTGAATCTAAATTTTTACTTTCACAACAAGCAAATCAAGCTTGTCAATTGATGTTTAATGACAATTATAAAAAAGATTTGTGGCTTTGGGACCAAAATTGGATACCTAAGGAGTTAAAACTAAAAAAAGAAAAAAAAAAGAAACCAGAGATTACAGTTGAAAATAAACCCATAGAACCAGAAGATATTTATGAAAAAAAATTCTTAAAATTGCAAGAAATGTTTAAGCCATTGATGGAAACTTGTGAACGAATGCCCCTTAAAACACCTCATTTAGCTGGTTATCCAGAATGGTATAGAAAATTGTGTGCACCTCCCAAAGACCCCCATTGGGTTCCCGGTCCATTACTCATAAGCTCTGGTATGCATCTTGTTCCTAAATTACTTTCTCTTATGTGGAAATCTCTCCCATTACATTATGTGAGAGGACATGGTTGGGGCCAACTTGTACCATATGACACTGACATAAAAATTCCAGATGCCGAATTGGTACCACTTAAAGAATTACAAGATCACTATATTAAAAGTAATGTATCTTGTGATTGTAAAATAAAAATCAATAATACTGAACTTCATGAAAATGTGCAAACAAATTTAGTCAAGTATGAGTGTATTTTCAAAAAAAATCACAAAACCATACGAAATAGACCTTGCAAAGAAAATTTAACTACAGGCTGTGGTATATTGAAACTTCCACATAAAGATGGAAATCATTTAAATGTTGGGAATCCACTTGCACGAGATTTCTTAAATAAATTTTCTCAAAATGGATTATCTGGTAAGGATAGTAATGCTGAGCATATAATTGAAATATCTCGTATGTTATCTTATTGGAGGAACAACCGAGAACGGGTTGAAGGACAAATTGTGGTTTGGACTGATAAATCAAAAGGATATGGTGCCATCATACCACAAGTTGTAGTTTGTGGAACATTAACTCGTAGAGCAGTTGAAAGGACATGGATGACAGCTGCTAATGCTATTGATGAACGCGTTGGATCTGAGTTACGTAGTATGATCCAATCACCCCCGGGTTATTCTTTAGTTGGAGCTGATGTTGATTCTCAAGAATTATGGATAGCATCTGTTATTGGAGATTCATATTATGGTAAGGAACACGGTGCTACAGCTTTTGGGTGGATGACACTCAGTGGTAGAAAAAGTGATGGTACAGACATGCATAGTTCAACTGCTAAAGCAATCGGAATTACGAGAGATAATGCTAAAGTATTAAATTATGCTAGGATTTATGGTGCAGGAAAACCATTTTCTGAACGGTTATTGAAGCAGTTCAATCCAGACATAAGTCCTGCCCAAGCAAAACAAAAAGCTATAGCCATGTTTAACATGACAAAAGGAAACCGGATCTATAAACTTCATGACACTGTTTTACCAGAAGTTAAAAAAAGAGAACATTCTCGACTTGGTGCACAAGAGCTGTGCAATATATATAATAAAAGTGTTGATGAATTGTTTAATAAACCTATTTGGAGTGGAGGTTCAGAATCTGCAATGTTTAACAGTCTTGAACAAATTGCATGTTCAAAACAACCGAAAACACCATTTTTAGAATCAAGACTTAGTCGAGCTTTAGAAATGAATGGAGTGGACATAGATAAATATATACCTACCAGAATTAATTGGGTTGTGCAAAGTGGCGCTGTTGATTTTCTTCATTTAATGTTGGTATGCATGCGTTGGTTAATCCATCCTAATGTGCGGTTTTGTCTAAGTTTTCACGATGAGATACGTTATTTAGTACCAGATGAACATCGTTATCAGACTGCATTAGCTTTGCATGTAACAAACTTACTAGTCAGAGCATTTTGTGTCAAAAAATTAGGTATGACTGATTTGCCTCAATCGGTAGCATTTTTCAGTTCAGTTGAAGTTGATACTGCTCTTAGAAAAGATGCTCTAAACGATTGCATTACACCATCTAATCCGCATGGATTATTTAAAGGCTATGGAGTGCCACTTGGACAGTCTTTAGACATTATAAAGGCTATAGAGTTATCTGGTGGAAACATTGGCACATTTAAAAAGAAAAAAAGGAAAACTGATAAAACAAGAGACTGAACAAAAACAATATATATTTCATAGATTTATGTTAACATTAAAATTAATTTTGTAAATAATTTTTTTTATTAAGTGTTATTTTTTCCAGAATGTCTAGAGCGACTAAACGTAAACATGTGCAGAAAGAAATGCTTACTGCTGATTGGAATGGCCCAGTAGATGATCAACGCATTGTTCGCATAATTGCTGGCCGTGGCAACAATCTTCATGAAGTATTCTCTATAGAAGACAATGAAACATTTCTTGTTTCAATGCCAGCTAAATTCAGAAGAAATGTATGGGTAAAACGTAATGATTATGTTGTTATTGAACCAATAGCTGAAGGAGATAAGGTACGCGGTGAAATTGTACATGTGTTGACCAAAGAAGACATCAAACTAATGAAACAGAAAGGATGGGGGCAGGAAGACAATAACTCTAATATTGAACCAAATACAAATCGACCTATTGTTACTACGATCAGTGACTTGAGTAGTACTGATACAGACACTGATCATGATGACCCATCAGAAGATACAGATTATTCTTCATGATCACAAAAATAAAGAATTATAATTTCTGTATATGTATTGTGTCAAACAAAGACTATTCTGTTATAAAACATTATGTGATTTATATATTAAGCTTCATTTGGAAAATAAATACTTTTAAGTGTAAGTACTATTATATATTGTATAATATACTTTATAGTGTATAATTGTAATAATTTGTTATAAAATTAATTAAATTTTTTTATTATACAAAAAAGTTACTATTTAAATTAAAAAAAAATTATAATTATTTGGTCATTGTATGAATACTTAACAGTTAACTTAATCAATTATAATAATATGAGTAGGAAATTAATAAATAAATCAAGGATAAATAACGAAATAAATTGATGGTTAAATGGTTTATTTAATTTTATGCAAGTTATATTGGTTACAACAGTAGTCTCTTTAAACCAGAACTTGTTTAATTTTTATTTACCCTAAGTAAATTAATACTACACTTTAGTACTAAAACTGAGTGTCATTTATATGTTTAATAATATATTGATTTTATTAATTTTCAATGTTTATATTGTTGAAACAGTTAACACTGTAAAATCCAAACTTAATTAATTTAAATTACACCTTTAAATTTATTTTTATTATGCTAAAAAAAAAAATATACCTTATTGTTTTCAATAAATTTATTTAAGGTGTTAGTTACAGTCCAGACCATGTTCTGTCAAACTGTATTACAAATCCATTTTGGCTAAATATTGTGGAGGTAAATAAAAACTTTAAAAAAATTTATCGTCTTGAACAATGTATTGAAGAAAAACATTTTTCATACTTCATTATGATTAGTATTATATTTTTAACATAAAATTGTTAAAATTTTAATATCATAATGAATAAAATAATGTCCAATTGTACTGAATAAAAAATTAATATTCAATTCATATTTGTATAATATGTTATCTACGACCTTTTTAATAAATAACCAACATCTGTACATCTATTACATTGTTTACTGCAACAATTCACAGTTAAATAGAACCTATCTAAAAACCAATATCAACTACCCTCATAAATCATAAGTATTAGCTATGCGTAACTTAATATTTTCAAAATGCAAGACAATAAGCTGCTCTCCTCGCATACTTTTAATTTCACTCAATTTACTGTTTTAAACCAACAACCCTAAACATGAATCATTCAGTGACTTCCTCAAGATCTAAAAATACCTATGATTCATTTATAACTTATCAATATAAATAGTGTCAGTTATTTACTTGTATTATTATTTTACATAATGCATTATAATAACTAGTAAATTAGTTGAATAAAAGCTAAAAAAAAAGTTGTATGTACCTTCAACAAGATCATAAATTTAGTATGGAGAGTACTTGAAGCAGATATTATATTTTAATAGTAAGATAAAACTATAATTTTGAGAATTTTAAAACACAAACAGTTTTAATTTTAATTCCAATTGAAATTTTCTTTTTTTTTTTTGTTTGTTTGCTTTTAAATTTAGTATCACATTGCTGTTATCTTAAAAAGTAAAACAAAACCTAATACCTTATTAAATTTAGAACTAAAAAAGTGACAAACCCACATTTTCTTCCATCAGTATAACGCATTTTAATATAGTAATAACTGGATAGGTATACATAACATTAGAAATTGTCATGAAATTTTAAATCATAAATAAATCAAACCTACTATCAATAGAATTATATTTATATCAATCTTAATTAATATTTTGATAATTGTATGCGAAAAAGTGATAAATATATGAGCTTGTTCAACCAGTACATTTTAATTTTTCAAGTATTTTATACTTAATAAGACAACCTGTTATAACACTAACATATTATTTGTATTAAATTTTAAAATTGTGACAAAATATTATTTTTATTTATAATGGTAATCTTTGTACTAATGAGAAAAAATTATATCAAATTTATAACCATTTATAGTCTTATTTTAAATATTCTTATTAATATATATATATTTTTTTTATAGTTAATGATTATTATTACAGCTGAAAAAAAGACAACAATATTTTCTATAAATATTAATATTTAACAAAACATATTATCACTTATATAGGCACAACTCATTATGGCTTTATATTTCAGTAGCTCAATATTATTAGTGTAGAACTAAATGCTTTGTATAAAATAAAATAACATAACATTTTTTTTTTTTTTTTTACAAAAATGTGAAACGAACTATTTTTTATGTATATATTTACTTTTACAATTTATTTATAAACAGTAATAAACTGTTTTCTACGAATAAAGGCCGGCATAACTTTAAAAGCGCAGTTCAATGTAAACCGATTAATAAATTATATCAACATATTGGTAGTTTATTTTTAAGTTTCATTAAGAACGAAAAGAATAAAAATGGAATTATAAAAACATATTTTGCCATCATTATTAAGTACAAGTTTACGTGTTTAGGTAAGATGAGATTCTGAAACATAAATCAAACTATTATTGCTTGTAATACTGAAAAGTACTGTCTATTCAGATCTAATCGGTCATATAATTAGGTTAAGTTTATATTGGAGGGAGATAGTAATAATATAAGACTAATCGGCATACCATTAGAGAGACTTGCGCTTACTATATGATATTAAGGCTTATATTTCGTTCTTAAACTGGCGTATAATTGCCATTAGGTTTGTAGAAAAACTGCCCACGCAGTATGCGTCTAATAAGTTCTTTTCTCAGTAATGTTTTTTCCTTGGCCAACTTCTTTAACACACCCTTGTTCTCCATAGCTCGACGAGACAGGTATGGTAGCACTTCGTTGACTGGGCCATATGGTATATACTTGTACGCTGAATATCCTGCTTGGCCTGTCAAATTCAAAAAATGTTATATTAGTTTTATGCTCAACGGATATATATTAGTATAGTATAAATGTAACATACCCAAGGGAAATGTGATGAAGTCACACATGCCAAGCAGCTGTCCGAAGCAGATTACTTTGTCTTCAGGAGAAATTCCAATTTCTTTCATTCTGATAAGTGAGGAAAACAAAAACGAAAAATGTTTTATGAAACAAATTTTAAATTATTATGTTGGTGGTGGTTTTTATAAATGATGAGTACTGTTGTTTTGTTTTGTTTTATTGTTTTGTGTAATATCCATTTCTGCATTTTATTCCAGTAATCGCTATTCCCTTGTATTGGATGGCGTTGGAAATGCTTTTTTAGACACTATTCTATGTGTCTCTGCAAAATTTATCAAATTAACAAACGTAGCCTAACCATTTCTAACCCCGTTTTGATTTTTTACCTACCGCATTACATTTTAGGTATAACATTGAATGATTCACTTAAAGTATTGGACTTATGTCAAAATGACGTAAATAAATATATTTATTTATATATTAGCATTATGTTAATTTTACTCACTGTGATAATGCGAAACGTACGGTATCTTCGTTGTGTGATGCAACCATTATACCAATTTTGCTACAAACATCACCCTGATCTTTCAGTTGCTTAATGCGTGTTAAACATTCAGTCAGTGTTTGATGATAAGTTTCTGTGGTGGCTTCATAAGATGGATTGGTTGGATCAGCATAGCCCAATGCTGCAGCTCTTGCCCTCTCCTGCAAAATACATCATGTTTCAAAGGATACTATAATAAATAAATATTAGCAGTTAATAATCCTTTTTAAATTAGATATATTTTTTTATACTACAACTTAAACAATTTACCTGATCAATGTAAGCACCCCTCACAAGTTTAGCTCCAAAATAGAATTTTTGTCTCTTAGCTTGATTTAAATCAGTCTTGACTTCATTAAGTGTTTCTTTTAGGTAACATTGGTATGTGTTAAATACAATAGCTTTTTCTGTATTATACTTTTGCATCAATTCAAGAGTCAATCTAGATATAGCTGGTTGAAAATACGTTTGTTCAGCATCAATCATTATACGGACGTCTAGGTCTTTAGCAGTCTATTTAAAAATTGTATAAATAAATATAATTAATTTAATTCCACTTTTATCATTTAACATGAGTCATAATTTCACTTTTAAAAATAATTCTTTTACATAATTTGGGATGGGTTGTTACCAAATATAATTTTTGGTAATTTTTTTTTTGTATTTTTAAGTAGTTTACTTTTTGAATGACAACATCAAGTGTTATTTTGCAGAAAAATATTGAGTGCATATTTTTATCTATAAAGATCAAATTTTAGATACCTAAGTAATTTATGTCCATTATTTATAACTTTAAATAGATAAATCTAATAAATTTGGGTATCTATTATAAATTTGAAATATTCAGAATAATTTAAATGCTGTCATTAAAAAATTATAATGATAAAAATAGGAAAAATAATTTAATTATAGAAAAATGCTATATCCTAATGATTTACAACTATGTAAAAAAATATAGAATTTCCAAAACATTAATTGTTTTTGAAATAATAAGTAATACGGTTAATGGATCACACTATATAACAGTGGCGGCTAACATAAATATTTTTGAGAGTCATACAGATAAATACAAATGATATCAAGAGCTAAAATATTTATAAATGTATGCTTGGTTTTTATTAATAAAATGCGAGCCACAGGTTTGCCACCCCTGCATTTAAGTTATGATAGGATTAATAAATAATCTAAAATACTATTTCATACTTGAACTAATGTGTTAAGTCGATGAACCATATTACGGAACATTTCCTCTTCTTTTTTAGATAATTGAGATAATAATCTGACCATACGACCTTCTTTCAAGCAAGGGACACGGAACGAATCACTTAATTCAGAATTTTCATCTAACAAACCACTCCAAGGGAATAAATGAATAACACTAAACAAAAAAATAATGATTTCACTATTTTAAATAAAAACAAACATTTTAAATTTATAAAATAATTTTACCCTTGACTGTCTTTGGTGACTTTTTCCAAAAACTTTTTAGTATCCTTGATTCCAGCTTCAAACAAACGTTTATCTAATTCCTCAAGAGTGAGATGCTGACCAATTACATTACCTTTGCCACCCATAATTTCACTAGCTAATGTACGAGCTCTCATAATTACTTCTGACAATTGTAACTGTAATATCAAATAAATATTTTTAGTTTTATTTTAAACATTTTTTGATATTCTATTATTATTATTTTATTTACCAAAAGTTGAGGACGTCCAAGAGCAGTTAATTTGATTGCTGTAATTCCTGTTCCATATGTAGCACCTAAAGAGTAATATATAATTAAAATATTTATAAAATAACCATTTTTTTTTTTTAAATGTTAATTAACTATATCAATACTATTAAGTATTATTATTTATTACCAATATTGAATAAATCACAGATAATATTGTGTAAATAGATGAATAAATATCAACATTGATGTTTTTTTTAAAGTAAGCTTTAATAAAAGTTTACATACGATGTGACTAAAAAAGTGACTAACACTATCTGATATCAAAATTGTATAGGTACTCAATAATCTGCAAAATATCCTGCTAATATAAATGTAAAGAGGATGGAAGCATACTAATATGAAATAAAAATAAACAAAATTATACAATTTGCTTTATTACATTATTTCAAATTGTTAAGATTTAACTGATGTAAAGATTTATAAATTGTAATAATACCTATTTTACATGACTACTCATAAATCATAGCTATAACAGAGGTAGTTGTAGCATTTTCATATTAACTTATTTTAATTAATTAATAATTTTATAAATATACAACCAAAATTGTTGGGATAAAATTTACATTATATTACGGTAGTATTGTCTATTTGAGGATGCATGTATTTTCTAAAATCACTGGTTAGCTTAATTTTGTATATAGTTAAATAATTTTTGATGGCAAAAACTAATATGATCAATAATGTCGATATGCGGTTATACCAGCACTATATTATACATATTTGCATTTCAAATTCAGACATCCAGTGTTCAGCGGTGTTGATATAGTTGATTATACGCGTTCTGTTAGCGATTTTATTTTTTATTTTTATATACAAAATTCCCTAGTCAAACTGTCAAAGTATCTATATTTTAGCAATATATATATTTTTTTTAATTATTATTTTAACTATACAGTGTACCTACTCTCGATTATGGGAATTTTTTGCGTATAAGTAATATAATTTTCCTTAAATATTATTTAAAATTATATGATTTAATTTATTAATAATACATATACGTAATTATAACATTTTTTTTTGGCATTTTAATTTTGCTGATTATCCATGGAATTTGCTTTTCCGTGGATGCCAAGACAACCTTTTCCACGAATAATCAAGAGTACACTATATATTTAAAATATATATTTGGTGATTCTTTAGTGTAACAAATTCTCTAACCTAATCATAGGGAATATAAAAATTGAAACATCATAAAAAGGCCAATAAACCAACAAGTAAGGCTCTTAACTTGTGTAACAAATTAATTCACTTCAACATATTAATGCTTAAGCAACACAAGGTTGATTTTTCTAAATGCTAATTTGCTGATGAGTTTAGTAAGAAAAGTCGCTATATTTTAAAAAATGCTCATATTTATAATTTCTAACAACATTATATCATAAAAAATTTTTTTTAAATAATTAGTTATCAATTGTATACAGTCAATTCAACTTCAATTTAGTTAGAAAATGTTTATGATAATTTAATTACTAGGACTCTTGTTATTTAAAATAATTGTTTTCCGCCTTCCACCTAGTTATAAAAAAAAATTTAAAAATAAACAATGATCTGTAAAAATTTCAATTTTAGAACATTTAATTTATTGTCAAACTTTGAATTACATAAAGATTCTAGTGATATCTATTATCTACACTATATCAACTAATACTAGCAATACCTACTTTAACATTTTATAAATATAAATAAGTAGACAATTTGTGTAGAAAATAATTTTACCGTACTACAAAAAAATTATGAAACAATACATCAGATAATTAATTTTGTAATTAAAGACTATTTTAAGTGTTATCAGAGTTAAAAAGAAAATAATTATGTATTATGTTACAAAACAGTTTTTATTAAGTGATTGAAAATGAACAATGCAACGCTTATAAGTTATACGTAATACCATAACACAAACTATCAATGGATTGATTATATTTTATTAGCAAGATGTATTTATAATAAAAGCAAAATATTTCTTTCAAAAATGTAAAACTAGTTTTCTTATAGACACAATATAGGTCAGTAAATTGAGAAAAAAAATCTTTTCTGAATTATTCCTTGTACCATAATGAAGGTCTGACTAACAACTGATGACTATTCTATTATTAGGCATTGGTTTTGTCACAAAACAAAATTTAGTAGTGTAAGAACAACTACTAGTGTTTATATAACTTTTGGCTTGACATTTATAGTCAATAATATTGTAATTAAAACAAAATACAAATATTTTTATTAAAATTACGTACATGAGTGGGATTTAGATGATTATTTTCAAATATTAATAATATAATTATGAATATTTGGCATACATCCAAAATATTTATTATCTTTAAAAACATTGCATTTTTAAATTTGTACTTGTGTTATAGTTGTTTTTATTTATTATAATTAACTATAACATATTAACTACAATTATCAATATGTATAGACATTATCTTTTAAATAATTTAATGGGAAATTAAGAACATACCTAATTTTATTTATTTTATAGAATTATATTTTAATATTTTACATCATTTACGTTTTCATTTATATGGTTATATTTATTCTATGTTGCTTTAGTAATAATAAAAATGTATTATAAATCTTACCGGCTACTGCATGTAGACAGTTTAGGAATACTTCCATGTTACGTTCACAAGTAGCTTCATTAAGGTAGAAATAGGTTCGAGCACTCTGTACCTTGTACCTTCTGTCTGCAAATTGTTTATCCACGTGGTATTGTGGTAAAGAACCTCCAACTGTTTCCGCTGTAACAGAACCTGTCCAATAGGAGCCACCCCAAACACAAATATGCATGCGTTAGTCAAATCAAACACAAAATTAGTTAAAATGGCAGGGTTAAAAATAAGTTATTAATACATCATAAAAGGACCTGCATGTTTTTTCTTCTTTACACTGTCAAAAAAATAGACAATATGGCAAATGTGTTACCTATCAGTAGTTTCAGCTTTATGTTGCTAAATTAGAATAAATTCATCTATTATTAAACTTAAAGGTAACAACATGTATGTATACTCACATGGTACACTATGTTACATAATCATAACTTAGGTAAAAATTATTAAAATATTTTTATAAAGAACAATAGAAGAGGAAATAATGATAATATTGTTAGCAGAAAGTTTATAAAAGCTAATAGATTAATTTACTCTAATACTTAACCATCTAAAAAGAAATTGGAACTGTTGAAAATTCTCTTATATTTTACTAAAACAAATACCTACAATAAATGCAGGTAAAAAGTGCTCTTTAAATGTTACATTTATGTTTTATAATAAATTATTTTTGAAATTTGTTATTGCTTATTTTATATAATTAAAAAGGCGGACAAAGTGGATTCTGTTCTGCTGTACAGTTAGTTTTGAGTAGCAGAATAAGTCACTGTAGTCTGTAATGGATGTGTTAAATTTGAATTCAATAATATGTAAATCCATTTAGAGCAGTGTTTCTCAATCTAGGGGTCGCGATCACCTTAACTAGAGGTCACGTAGGCTAAAATTATAAAACGAATAATTTATAAAAAAAAAACATTTTTATTTAAAATTGTTTATTGGATAAAATAAATACTTTAATCTGTAATAAGTTTAAATTAGGTACTACACATGGTATGTTTTCTTTGGTTAATTGGTTAATCATATGATATTTTTATCATTTAAATTTGTACTTAATATACATAGGGGGGTCGCTAAGGGATTTACTATATTCAATACCTATTTTGGGGGGTCGCGACACTAAAAAGGTTGAGAAACACTGATTTAGAGGAGACATTCTATCAGCGAATATTAGTTATTACTACGTACATTTCATGTTTTTTGATTACCTATCAAAGTAATTTTTTTGACTATTACAGCAATAGGTTGATTTAATTTTTGCTGAAAATATTGTACTTTTTATTAAATTATTATAATAATAATATATATTATGTACAGCATAAATATTATTGTTATTAACTACACTGCCAAAAAAATGGTGTTTATAGGTTTATGGAATAAATAGGTAATAACATGAAGTTAATTTACATATTTTGAAAATGTATTTATGTATAATAAAAATGCATAGTGATATATATAGTATACGTAAAAGTTTGAAAGGCTCAAGCCAATCATACATTAAAATAAACATAAAATAAAATAAAAAAGATTGGAAAATGAGTACCGTTCTGCTGTACATTAGTTGTTCATTGAGTCACTATTATAGAATTTAATGATGTATCATTGTATACGAAAAACGATTCCGAGTGGAACGGTTAATCAAGTGATATTGTTTTTTGATACGGCTATTAGTAATTTATTTTACTTTTAGTATTATAATAGGTTGATATAATATTATAATTGTTTATAAGTTATTGGATTTAATATATTATATATATTATATAATATAAGTATTTAATTATTTTAATTATTAAAATAATATATATATGGTATAAATATTAACTTAATATTTAACACAAAATTTAAAAATAACTTTCTGTAAATACCATAAAACAGTAAAAATAGATTCATAAACAGCCTATAAATAGATATTTTAAAATAAATCAAAAATATTATTACGTAAAATAAAATTCATAAAAATTCAAGTTCCCACTTTTAAATTACAAAAGAATAGTTAACATACAATTATTTATTGTTTAAATAAGTAATTTCATCCAAAATGGAACTTAAAATGTGCCTAACCTAACCTAACCCCCTCTCCTAGAATAATTTTTAATTTTTCCCTAAAATAAAAAAAATTTAATAAATAAAATTTTACTTCGTAATGACTCCTTGAACCTCCCTAGGTTAGGTGGGGAAATATTGTGCATAAGTCATAGAATGTAATCTATAAACAATAGTACAAATCTGCTATAAAGTTTATTTTCTATATTGTTATTTATCTACAATTTTAACTACAAATTATTATTAAACCAGTTTAAATTTGCTGTATACACCTACTTTAATTTATATGTATCAAATTAAAATTTAAAAAGGCAATAGGTACAACCAATTATCAACTCATTTGACCTCAAAACTAGCTTGTACTTCAGTTAAATATAGTTCAATATCTTGACACATTATATTATTCAGCCCGAATACTAACATAAAAAGTTTAGTATAAATAAATCAATATCATTAATAATTAATTATTATTGAATATAAGATTTAATATACAGTTGAAATGTAAAGATTCATTTCCATTGCACCTGGCCACAATCTGGGAAGGAAATTTATTTTTATTTTTTATGTCTGAGCTTATTTAGTGGATTAAAATTAGCACAGACATATTATTCAATACAAATTAGTGCATTTAACAAAACAAATAAATCGAGCAGTTAAATAAAAATTTAAATAAGTGCTATTTGAACTGCAACTTTAAATTTTATATTCCTAAAAGTTTACCTTCTTTTTGAGCAGCATTTTGGTCTCTTTTTTCGATTTCTGACATGCTTGATCTAAAAATAAATATTAAATATAAGTAAATTCCATACTATTACTATTATCGTCATAATACTATAAATATTTATTTTTATACTGATAAATCCAGTACCTAATACTTATAAATACCTACCTACATAAAATAATATCTCTACCTTTATTAATCTTACCTTTATAAAAAATAAATCCATAAATAATAAATAATGATAAAACGATTATAAATATATCTTATAATTGTTAAAGGTACGTGTATACTCCTAAATTGCATTATTAATTGAATAAATAAATAATAAATATCAATATTTTAAACTTATATAGTATAATATATTATATTATATACTTACCATCAATTATTATTAGGTACCTAAATTGAAATAATGGGTAAAAAGTCCAATGAATTGTAAAAATTACACGCAAAATTTTTCTACAAGCATATTTAACATAATATCCTGGCTAGGAACAAATATGATTAGATATATTATTTAGAAAAATAAATAGTGTGTATTAGAGATGATTTAATTATATGGTTTTTGTAAAAACGTATAATATAATAGGTTTAAGATAAGAACATACCTACTAATATATGCGGGAATAATAATAATCTATGGCAAGTCAATTAAATATTTAAATGAGATTTAAACATATTTTTATTATTTAATCTTTTGGATACCTACTTTTCATAATTTCAGTTTTTAATTATCTTATAAATAAAATAATGGGCGAAGATAGGTTGTATTATTTTATAGACACATACAACTCTGGTCAATTGGGATCGCTCGTCCAATATCAGCATAATCTTTAATTGTACCTAAGTTAACTAAAAACGATTTAAAGGTCTATTCAGTTCGGTTTCCTTTGGTTAGTACCTATTTTTTACAATTTAAAAAATTTTCATAAGTTAAATTATAACATATTAAATATTGGCTTTAAATAACCCATGTTTAATTATAGTTAAGTATATTTATATTATATAATATATATATTTGAATAAAAAATTCAGAGAATATGACATAATATCTTACACCTTTATTCATCAACTTGTATAAACTTATAAAAAAAAAGTTTAATTTAAAATGTATCTATAATAATTAAATTTAAATTTTCATAAAAATAATAAACTAATATAAAATAAGAAAAAGACCTATTATGCTCATTTTTTTTCTATTTACAACTTATTAAAACATTTTATTGAGTTTTCAACTTTCAATGTTTTTTATGGAACGAATTTTTTTTGATTGAAAATAAAATATATAAATCTTTAAGTTAAATTGTCTAAAAATACCTCAAGCACAGTCAAAATATTTTGAATAGATACTTGGTGAAAATTTCTTCCACGATCATTTGTTTTTGAAATAAAATAAAATAAACAATTTTCTCAGAAATTGGTTTAACGTGAAAATAATTGTTTTTTATTTATTTTTTCGCTTTTGTTTTTCTCGATTAATAAGTACCAGGAATTTTCACCTGCAACTTTTAACAACTATTGCCATCGGAATTGACACTTAATTTTAACTTATACAACGTTGTACTATAGGAGCCATTTAACATTAACTAAATTTGAACACAAGATCCATATAAAAGTCTTCGGTAAATATTAAATTACTATTAAACAAATTAATACAATTTTAATTTTTCTAATTACAACAAATACATCAGAGTTTCTTTCGAACTTATAACGCTGAATTCCATAGCTCCCATCCTTCTGTATTTTATATTTCATTTCTAAAAGAAACACAGTTCGACATTGAGGTAGTCGCGATAATGCTGAAGAAAGTACCGAGAAACATGTTTGAAAATGCAATCAGCATTCAAAGGTCGAGTTAACAAGTTGGAAACGCTGATTTAAATTTGATAAAATTCATAAATATTGAACTATAACTACGAGTAGTCGAAAATGAGTTATCTAAAGTAGCGAGGTATAATATTTTAAATTGAATACATTTGATAAACACTTCATCCTAAATCACTATTGTTTTCAGTTATTGTATTTTTTATTTTTTTATAATAATATTATAAATATTTAAAACAAAAATCTAAATACAGCAACGATGCATGGTAAATTTATTATACGCAATAGTTTAACTTTATGGGAAATATTTTTTTAAATTGTTATCAACTAAATCGATTTTTAGTGTTTTTAAAAATAAATAACTGTAATTACTAAAAACGTTTGACTAATTGAAGACATTTTGGTTTTTGTTTTTTTGGGTTAAAAAACTTGAAAATTTAATTATATGGCTCTATATAAGTTGTTATTATTATAAGCTATAGCTATATATATTATAACCAATTAGTTATAATTTTGATAAAAATGACGAAAATTTGTAAATAATCTTGTACCTAGTTAAAAATCAATGAAATTATTAATAAGGCTGACAACTGATTTTATTCAATATTGTTTTTCGTATGAAATGATTTAAAATTGACTTCAAATTTAACACATACTCTACATACTCTACTCCTCAATGACAAGAAACATTTGACACCTATTATACAGTTGAGCAACTACTTACTTAATTTCCTACTTTTATTATTTTTATACATTTTAAGACTAAATTTTTTAATTGTAATTGGTATAACACAATCAACATTATATGGATTCTGATTTTCAATACAAATATAAACATGTTATAAATCTTTGATTTAAAGTAAGTCAACTAGTTTCAAATATGACATTTCATTAGGAAAGAATATGTTCATTAATTATGTAGTTGGTAAAAGAATTTAGTATTCATAAAAAAATAAATATATTTAGGTAATAATAAATTAATTACTTTTTGAGGATTATTATGGAATATCAATATTTCTGAGTGGCAATTTTAATAACACACATTCAGATACCTTTAGATCCTGGAGGGGGGGGGTATGAAACTAAAGCAAATACAATTTTTAACGAGACTTTAAAATTAGAAACTTATATGTATATATATTTTAACTAGACACAATAATCATGATTTTATTTTATTATTACAGAGTAAACTGTTATTAATTATTATAGTTTGAATTATTTGTATTTTGTTTCTCATAATATATAGAGAACAAAAATGATCATACATAATAGATAAAATTAATATAAATACCAAATATATTTTAGCTACATAAAAAAAATATATTACTGATGGTAACTATGTAAACTATTAATATACTTAACTATAATTTAGTCCTTGAGTTTAATATATTCTAAACAAGGCAAACAAATTACACAAAATATTTTTCCTTATGAAGTAAAATCTTAATTAAAATGAGTTCTATAATTGGAGTTATTCTTATAAACTTGATTCAAATATTATGTAGTTTAATTACACATTAATACATTTGTTGTTCTTATCTTACATTGTGCAACACTTTTACTAGGCAAGTTCATGTTTAGTTTTGTTAACTTAAGTATAGAGTAAATTGACTAATTATAAATTTAAAATTGTAAAGATTACACCATTTTCCAATTTTTCCTTTGTATTTTAATTTTAAAGCAAGTAATTAAATTATTAGTACAAAATATTAAGAGTTCAAAAATGATCATAACTTAATACTTTAATACAAAATTATCTTAAATTGAATTCATATTTCAAATATAATATTACATATACTTAACCTCACAGATCTAAATAATATTTGTATTCTACTGATAAGCGAGCTGATAAGTTTAACCAAATACAATATAGTGAATAATAATAGATCACATATCCCCAGTGGAACAACTAGCACAAAATCTTAGAGGGAACTATAGCCTCACCTTAATATTAACCAAAATTAACCAGTGGGGAGCGTAGCACCCCCCCTTTCAACCCACCATCTTAAATTTAAACACCATTAATACCAACATTTACTTTTAAATATATATGTATACCTATGTTATCAAATTTACTTAATGTACAAACTGTAAAGGTTGTAAATATGCTTAATGAATAAAAAAAAAATATATATATACATTATATATATATTATATTATATACATATATATATTTTAAATACATCGTAAATTAGATATTAACATATTATATAAAATTAATTTTGCTTGTTCCAAAATGAACTCAGATTTTTTTTTTTTTATAATTGGTAATATATTGGCAACTTGAACCATCCCATAAAACTTTGAGGATACTTTTTTAGATACATTTTCCTGAATGAGACTGAAATAATTATGTTTTTTCATTATTGCAGTATGAATTTTTAAAGACAGCTATTTCATTTTTAAGATCATATTTATTAATTACAAACAAAATAAATACCTAACCTAACCTAACCTAAGGAAAGCAATATAAAATAATTATAAACTTTAAAAACTATTAAAAAAAAAAAGGAGGGGGGAAATACAGCTGAATTTTTAAAGGTTTAACACAAACATCTCTATTTAACTTTGTATACATCAATGAAAAAGTCTATTTTATTATAATTTATAGGTACTTATTTAATATTAAATAATTTTTGTGAATATCTGATTGGTCAATAAACATAAGTGTTTATTTATCTATTTAATAAAATTTAATTAAGAGTTATAAAATCATACTTACTCAACTTCTCGTTTTTCTGCCTCTTCTTGACTAATATCTTCTTCAACAGAATAGTCTAATATTGGTTTAACACCAAAAGACCTTAAACGTTTCAATGTAGGAACAATACGATATTGATCTTCTCCCGCAACAAAATGACCATAAAATGTCATTTTCATCATTAGGGTAAATAATTTTTCACCAAAAACAGCTTTGCAAAGTTTCATGAGCTAAAAAAGTTATACAATATATAATAAATATGAAAATAGAGTTGTGATACAGTAGAAATTGGTTTAAGCAACATGCAAGGGACAAACATTTTTGGATTATTTAATGGGTAGATTGTTATCCTAGTCATCATTCATATCAAGATATTGAAAAATTATTTAATGTCACATTTACATAAAAGTTCACATAAAAGGTCATGCAGTAACTTTTGATTTCTCACTACCAAATTATCTCAGTTATCTAAAATGAAATTAAAAATATTTATCAATATAGAATTAAAATTTAAAATATTTTAGCCTTTAAATCTTTTCAGCTGAGTCAATAGTTATAAGTAAAGCAGATTAGGTTAACCTCCATTTTTCAATCTATTTTAATTCTAAAAAAAAAAAAATAATAATAAAGTATAATTATATAAATAAATTATAATAGGTATAGAATTTAACAACCTACCTATTAGTTTAATTTAATAAGTACATAGGTACTTGTGCATTTTACAAACATAAATGTTGTTTATACATTATATTTTTTATTTATATCTACTTTAACCTATTATCTAATTCATTTAAAGCAGTGAATAAAATGAAAAACTTGCATTTAAACATATTATGAGTTTAGCTTAATAATTATTATAAAGTCAAAATTAAGATTTTACTTTATTGATTTTACTAAAATTTCAAATTATAATCTTAAAACTTCTAGGTTTCAAATTTATTTATTTTATTACCTAATATTATACACAATTATTACAATAGTACTGTACCTAACATAAAAAGTACGAGATAAAAACTTAACACAATTATGATAATTAATGATATGATCTAGATTTTAGAACAATTTGAGTTTAGATGCTATAAGATATTGTGCAAAAGATGGTAGATGTAAACAAATTACCGGTACTTATATTTTAAAATTAAAACCAATACCTTTAAAAAAAAAATCTTGATATCTAAAAATTGTATAATACTGAATAGGTAGTTACCAACACAATTTTAAATAATTTTTTTTTTTTATTTTTAAAAGTAATTTACAATCTGTACTCAATGGCACAATAAGTAAATGTGAATTTAGATAGCGTACAGTTATTAAGACGTATTAGACACAAGGAGAAACAATCTTAATAAATTATACATATTTTGATACGTTTGGAGAAAGCAGCCACCCATTAGCGACACTTACATTTTGGAGTATTATATTTCATATTTTTTTTTTATATTTATTTATTTAAATTTAAATTAGTAAATCACGACACCATTTACGATTTAGCCTTCTAGGAGGGTTACCTGGAATTGTTAAGGTAGAAAGATCTCTTGCAAGCGGATTGGGATGAGATGGTAATCGTAGGTGGAATTGTTTGTAATAGGATTTAGCCTCATCATGAACTAGTGGAATTTTTAGATCTGAATGGATAGAATGGTTAGATACGTAGGGAGGGGCATTTAAAAGTTTACGAAGTGCT